>APFE030808438.1:0-51293 GCA_000404065.3 Pinus taeda
ATAAATACATCTATTTTAGTGAAAATCTAAAATATTCATGACTTTCTAGATCTAACTTCTATGTTTGTATTCGTCTCGGTGAGACTCTTTCTTTTTCCCTCTCTCTCTACCTTCCATTTTGTGTCTATCTACCTCCCCCTCTCCTTCTCTCTCTTCCCCTCCCTCTCTCCCCCGTTTCACTCTATCTCCCTCTCCCTAAGTTTCTCTATCTTTCTCTTCTTTCCTCTCTCCCCCTGCCATCTATATTTATACCTCCCTCCATCTCTCCTTATTTGTCTCTCTATCTCAACCCCCTAAACATATGTCACGCCCTCTCTCTCTCCCCATATCTATCTATTTATCCATCTATCTCTCTCTCTCTCTCTCCATCTATGTCTCTATCTCCCATCTATCCGTCTTCCTCCCTCCCTATCTTTTAATCTCTCTTCTACCTCGTCCCCTGCCCCATCTATATCTCTATCTCCCATTGTCTCTCCTTCTCACCCCCAAAACATACTCTCTCTCTCTCAATAAATCTCCATCTCTCCCTTGTCACTCCCTCTCCACTTGTCTCTCAATATGTCTTTTTTCCCCTTCCAACTCCATCTCTTTCTCCCCTTCTCTCTCTCCTCTCTCTCAATACCTCTCTCTTTTTCCTTCCTCTCTCTCCCCTTCTCTCTCTCCTCTCTCTCAATACCTCTCTCTTTTTCCTTCCTCTCTCTCCCCTTCTCTCCCACCTCCCTCCATCTCTACCCCCATCATACACACACTCTCTCTCCACCATCCAACTCTGTCATAATCTCCCTCCCTCTCTCCTTCTCTCTCTCCCCCCTCCATATCTATGACTCCCTATCTCTCGCTTCCCCTTCTTTCCCTATCTTTATCCTCTCCTTTTCTCTCTCTTCCTTCTTCTCCTCTCTCCCTCAGTCCATCTTCATCTCTCCCTTGTCAATCCTTCTCTTTCCCCCTCCAAATCCATTTCTCTCCCTTCCTCTCTCCCCCTCCTCTCTCTCTTCCTTTCTCTCTCTCACTATGACTCTCACCTCTAAGTCTCTCTCCCACACTTTATTCCCCCTTCCATCTGACTCTCTTTCTTAAATATGATCCCATCATATTGTATTTAAGAAAGTATCTAAATTAATAAAAAACATAATTGGTTTTAAAATATTAAACCTATATTTTGGATCAATCATGTTAAAGAAAATACAATAATAAAAAAATTAAAAGAATCGCTCACTATCTTTCCCCTATCATTGTTAATCACTTTTCTTTCTCATTTCGCTTGGATCCTTGGTTAAGATGATCTATCCTAGTTCATTATAATATTATTTATCTTATATAAATCTCACATATGTATATATAAAAGTATTCTTATTTTTTAATTTATTAAAACCTCTATTTAATCTCTATGAAAATATTGTTAGTGTCGTGAGGATGGAGGGTTTAAATATACCTCAGAGTAATTATAACCTTTTTGCTCTTTAGATTTAATTAAAATATGTTATAAAAATTAAATTAAAATAAAATATTTTTATTTTTTGGGCATGTGGTATTGTGGTATTGAGAAGACATGGTATTATAATTTTTCTTTCCCTCCTCTCCCTCTCTATTTTTCTCTTGTGGGTATTGGCCCATGCTATTGTAAAAAAACCTACTTAGAAGTTAATAATATCCATGATTAAGTTTCTATTTGCTTATTAATTAAATTTATAGATGGAACACATCTATATTAATTGTTACAAATATATTGATTACATAAAATATAATATTACAATATTATATGTTACCCAATATTTATAACCACCCCCACCTAATAAATAGTAGCCAGGTATGGGGAGAAATACTAATTAAAATGTAATATTATTAAAATTTACCTAATATTTCAAGTCACATCCCACCCTAAATATTACATTCTACTCAATATTTCCCCTCACTCTAACTATTTTTATTGAGCACCTTCCATTATATTGAATTTACCTTCCTGCAACCGAAAACCTAAAATTTACCTGATTATTATTATTACAGTATTACAAAAATCACACAGCCGAAAACTTGAACGCCACGAAATATAAATTTACGGGGTTATTATTATTACAAAAATAACACAACAGAAAACCTAAACACCACAAAGTATAAATTTATTGGGTTATTATTATTACAAAAAACACACAACATAAAACCTAAACGCCACGAAATATAAATTTACCAAGTTATTATTATTACAAAAATCACATAATAGAAAACGTAAACACCATGAAATTTACCTGGTTATTATTACAGGATATGCCCAATTGAATCATCCACTTCCTTTACCTAATTTTCTTTATTATTCGATGAATAAGCTAATGGATCTTTTTTTTTAAATTGTATTTTTTATTTTAAAATAATATTACACATATCTTCAACATATACATTATATATTAGCTAACACATATATAGTAACATTACACATATCTTCAGCATATACTATATATATTAGCCAACACATCTTTTTTTTAATGTAACGTAATATCTCCTTCATAGTTTTTAATATTTTTTAATGTAATGTTACATTACGTGACATCTCTCTCATATTTTTTTAATTTTTTTTAATGTGACGTTACGTTATGTGACAACATCTCCCTCATATATTGGGTTGTAGAGCGCCTCTCGACACAATAAATATGGTTGATTTTCATAATAAGACAATATTTGTCGCAATGCGACATTGGACCATGCTCGACCATGGTTGAACCCTTAGATTCATAAACCCAAGGTATTGGTATTATAAACCTAGGGGAATAATAAACTCGAGGAATTAATACTAAAACCCCAAAGAATTATAAGAGAACCTTTGGTTGACCATGGTTGAGTATGCTTGGCCATGATTGATTTTCAAATCAAGAAAACCTTTGTCATAGTGTGACATTAGACCATAGTTGACCATGTTTGAGACAATCCTTGTCACAATGCGACATTGGACCATGGTTGACCATGATTGATTTTCATATCGAAACAATATTTGTCCCAAAGCGATGTTGGACCTTGGTTGACCATAGTTGATTTTCATATTGAGACAATCATTGTCAGAATGCGACATTCGACCATGGTTGACCATGGTCAAGTATGATTGATATTATAAACCCGAGGGAATAATAAATCCCAGGGATTGATATTATGAACCCAAGGGAATAATAAGCCTCAGGGATTGATATTATAAACTCAAGGGGATAACAAGCCATAGGGATTTATATTATAAAGCCAAAGGAATAATAAACCTAAGGGACTAATGCTAAAACCACAAGGGAATAATAAAAAACCTAAGGGACTAATATTATAAACCTAAGGTATATAAACCCTAAGATAAATATTATAAACACTAAAATAAACATGGTTGACCATGGTTGATTTTCATATTGAGACAATCCTTGTCATAATGTGATGTTGGACCATAGTTGACCATGCTTAACCATGGTTGATTTTCATATCAACACAATATTTGTGACAATGCAATGTTCGACCATTGTTGACCAGATTGACCATAGATGACCATGTTTGAATTTATAAGACATGGTTGACCAAGGTTGATCATGATTGACCATGATTATCGTATTGAGACAATCTTTGTCATAATGCAACATTAGAGCATGGTTGAGACAATGGTTGATTTTCATATTGAGACAATCTTTGTCACAATGTGACATTGGACCATGGTTGACCATGGTTGAATAATATTAAACCCAAGGGACCAATATTATAAACCCAAGGTATATAAACACTAAGATAAATATTATAAACACTAAAATAAACATGGTTGACCATGGTTGATTTTCATATTGAGACAATCCTTGACATAATGTGATGTTCGACCATGGTTGGGCATGCTTGACCATGATTGATTTTCAAATCGAGATAATCTTTGTCACGATGTGACATTGGACCATGGTTGACCATGGTTGATTCTCATATTGAGACAATATTCATCACAATGTGACGTTGGACCATGGTTGGCCATAATTGATATTATAAACTCAAGGGAATAATAAACCCCAAGTATTAATACTAAAAACCCAAGGGATTATAAACCTAAGGGAATAATATTAAACCTTAAGAATATGAACCCTTAGATTAAGAAACCCAAAGGATAAAAATTATAAACACAAGGTATATAAACCTTAAGATAAATATTATAAATTAAACAAAGTCTTTCGATAGAAATCACATGAGAGAATTTTTTGGCCAACGCGTTTCGAACCAACAAGTGTGGTTCATCATCAGGACCAGATGAAGAGGCAGACCATGACAAAGGCTTAAATAGAGAGCAATGTAGAGACATAATTTCAAGTAACAACTCTATTTGAACAATTTTGTTTAAATTATAATATTAATTTATTAGTATAGTAAAAACAAATATTATTAAGTAACGACTATATTAAATGGCTAGTTTTTGAAAAATAGTATTTAAATAATGATATTAGTTTATTAATTTATTGAAATATTAATATGTAATGGCTATATTAAACGGCTAGTTTTTAAAAAATATTTAAAAGTATTAGACATGTACTTGATTTGAAGAAAAATTTTATTTCTTTGGGAGTGTTGGATTCAGATGGTTATAAGTTTACAGGTCAGGATGGTGTCTTGAAAGTCTCTAAATGAGCCCTAGTGGTTA
The DNA here is from genome assembly GCA_000404065.3 of Pinus taeda. Lineage (NCBI taxonomy): Eukaryota > Viridiplantae > Streptophyta > Pinopsida > Pinales > Pinaceae > Pinus > Pinus taeda. Next base: position 4,631 of record APFE030808438.1, read on the forward strand.
TGAAAGCAGAAAAGGTCAGAAATCTTTATAGGTTAAAAGGAAGTACACAGGTTAGTGAAGCAGTGGTTGCGTCAGAAAAGGAAGAAGCAGGTACTCGTCTATGGCATCAACAATTAGGTCATATGAGCGAGAAAGGTCTTCAGATACTGATGAAACATAAATCTCTTCCTGATCTGAAATCCTTGAAGTTAGAGTTATGTAAACATTGTATGTATGGAAAATAGTGTAAACGGAGATTTAAAGTTGGAAATCATAATAATAAAGATATTTTAGACTATATTCATTCTGATCTGTGGGGACCATCCCCTGTTGTGTCATATGGAGGTGCTCTATATTTTTTAACATTTATTGATGATTTCTCCCGTAAAGTTTGGGTCTTTATGCTAAAAAGGAAAGTTGATGTATTCAATGTCTTTAAACAATTTAAAGCAATGATAGAGAAAAGAACAAGCAAATCTATTAAATGTTTAAGAACTAACAATGGTGGTGAGTTCACTTCAATTGAATTTGAACAATATTGTAAGGATGAGGGAATTATTACACACAAAATTGTTGTTTATACTCTTCAACAAAATGGTGTTGCTGAGCGTATGAATCAGAATCTTATGGAAAGAGCCAAAAGCATGATCAACAATGTTAACTTGGAAAATGAGTTGTGGGCATAAGCAGTATCTACTACTTGTTATTTAGTTAACAGATCACCTTCAGTAGCAATTAATTGTAAAATTCCTGAAGAAGTTTGGACAGGTCAATGTTGTGATTATTCACATTTGAGGGTATTTGGTTGTGATGCTTATTCTCTTATTCCTAAAAATCAGCGTTCAAAATTAGATCCAAAATCGAAGTGTTATGTCTTTGTTGGGTATGACTATGCAGTGAAAGGATACAGGTTGTGGGATTCTACATTGCGGAAGATAGTCATTAGTCGAGATGTAACATTTGATGAATCTTCTTTTTTAAAATCAAATGTTGAAAGAATTGAACAGGAATAAGTATCGCCAAATCAACGAGTTTAGTTGGAGGCTAGACCTTTTGGTGACAGCGAAAAGGGAGGAGAGACTTTTGAAAAAAAGGTGTTGAGGACACAAAGGAAGCTGTTGAAGCTTCTGAACCAGTTCAAGTTTCTGAACTAGTTCAGCAACCAGTCGCTCTAAGAAGGTTTACAAGGGAAAGAAAAACTCCCAAAAGGTATGAAGATTCTGCTTCATTTTTTGCTTTGATTACTAAAGATGGGGAACCTTCTTGTTATCAGGAAGCAGTATATGATACAGATAGCGAAAAATGGAAAATGGCTATGGAAGAAGAAATGGATTCCTTAGCCAAGAACACTACCTGGGATCTTGTAGAGCTTCCTGAAGGGAGAAGTGTTGTTGGATGCAAGTGGGTCTTCAAATTGAAACAGAAAGTTGATGGAAGTATCAAAGGGTATAAGGTGAGACTGGTAGCAAAAGGGTATTCTCAGGTTGAAGGTATAGACTTTCATGAGATTTTTTCTCTAGTTGTAAAACTTGTTTCTATTCGTACTATGTTGGCACTAACTGCGTTACTTAATCTTAAGTTAGAATAGTTAGATGTTAAAACAACATTTCTACATGGTGATTTGAATGAAGAGATATTTATGGAATAGCTAGAAGGTTTTGTACAAGGTCACAACAGAAGATTAGTTTGCAAATTCAGGAAATCATTGTATGGTCTGAGGTAGTCTCCCAGACAATAGTACAAGAAGTTTGATTCCTTCATGGTGAGCCAGAACTTTATAATAAGTGAGTATGATCATTGTGTATACTTCAAAAGTTTCAATGGCATATTCATTATCTTAGCTTTGTATGTCGACGATATGCTTATTGCAAGCAAAAGCATGGAAGAGATCAACAGGTTAAAGGCTCAGCTCTCTAGGACATTTGATATGAAGGATCTTGGAGCAGAAAAACATATCTTGGGCCTGGAGATAAACAGAGGCAGGAAAAATGGTAAGCTTTGGTTATCACAACAGAAGTATCTGGAGAAAGTACTTGAAAAGTTCTCTATGAACAATGTGAAACCTATTAATGTTCCACTAGCTTCCCATTTTAAGCTTTCTTTGGTTTTGAGTCCTAGAACTGATGAAGAAAAGCAATAGATGTCTCATGTACCATATGCAAATGTTGTAGGCAACTTAATGTATGCGATGGTATCTACAAGACCTGACATTTCACCTGCAGTTGGAGTTGTCACCAGGTTCATGGCAAATCCAAGTAAAGAACATTAGCAAGTAGTGAAATGGGTGCTTCGATATCTAAGAGACACAAGTGACCATTGCATCGTCTTTAATGGTAGTGAAGGTTCAGTCTGCGGATATGTAGACGCTGACTATGCAAGTGATTTGGACAAACGAAGATCTACTACATGTTATGTCTTTACTCTTGCAGGTGGAGCAATTAGTTGGATGTCAAAGCTTCAAGAAACAGTTGCGTTGTCCACTACCGAAGCTAAATATATAGCTGCTTCAGATGCCAGTAAAGAAGCAATCTTGTTAAAGGGTTTGCTCGATGAGAATGGAAGGACGCAGGAAAAAGTGAATGTACTTTGTGACAGTCAAAGTGCTATTCACTTGGCTACAAATCCTGCTTATCACAGCAGAACCAAGCACATTGATGTAAGGTATCATTTTCTGAGACATGTGATCGATGGCGGAAAAATAGCTCTTCAAAAGGTCCATACACGAGAGAATTGTGTAGACATATTCACAAAGCCAGTTACGGTAGAGAAGCTACGATGGTGTTTAGCTTCTCTTGGCTTGCAGAAAAGATGATGAATGGGCATGGGCAAGGGATTAGGAAAATTGTTGTTAAGGTGGAGTTTGTTGGAAGTTTGACAACGAATTATGTAAATTTGAGTAAAAATATAACTAGTTAGTTTTATACCGAAGTAGCAGTTATGTAACGGAGGAGACTTGTATAAAACTAGTGAATGCCCGAGAAATGTAATTGTGGAGAATCATTGTTGAATTAATAGAGATTCCAATCCCTTGCCCCGTGGATGTTTCCTTGACACCCTTTCAAGGTTTTACCACGTAAATCCTGTGTGTCTATATGTGTGTTTTGTTTCAGTTTTCAGTCAGTTATGTTCTTTTCTTGATTAATGTATAATTGCTCTTTCTTGATCAATAACTCATTCATCTAGAAACAACAGAATTACCTGGTTGCAACAAGAAATCCAAGCAGTATAGACAATTCCCAGTTGTTGATGTTCACGCTGTAAGGTATTCAGACACAATATAGTTTAACATGAATGCAACTTCTTATTCTGTAATAGCTAAATCGACCACTATAATTTCATTGACTTGACAAATTGCGATTGCTTTATCTTTTCATTAAAACATGAAAGTAATTACTTGTGTTGCCAAAAACTGTACTGCAGGCTTGGAATGGAGCTCTGTGGTTCCACTCAAGCAATGTGTCAGCTTGGCATAGCAAATTGTGATTGGAATTGAACTCTGCGGGCCTTCTCAAGCCAATCTGTGGCTTGACAGAGCAGATTGTGATTGTTTCATTTTGTACCTATTTCATACTGAACACTGGATGGATTCATATGTGGATTGCTACCTCTGTTGACACTAATCTACATGCCCACTTCATAGTGGACAGTGTACCTTTGATTCATAGCATAGATTACTCCATCTTTTTTCACAATTAATGTTAATCGTTTTCTCTGTATCATATAAAAATGAAATAGAGATATATAAAGCCAATTTGCTTACCAAATAGTGAGGGAATTAACAAGAACTTCAGTGTTATTTACTTGTCCTGTTAGCAGAACCAAAATTCTGTAATACCAAATCTCCAAGTTGTTGATAACAATGGAAAACCTTAGAAATCCCAATTCATAATGGATAATGCTTTTGCAGTGGGTAAACAGGGATATCCCCAGATAAGCTAGTCATATAAATACGTTATTCAAAGCTCAAAAGTACTTACCATAGCATGACACCAGATGCAACATATAGTTTTAGAAATGGCCAAATTTCACAAAAATATTCCCTTGAAATCCCAGTCCATGTGAGTGGGCACTCTCCACAGGTAACATATGGGAATTGGATAATAGCAGGTATCCACCACCCAATGTCTAATGAGGCAAGTGCCCCGTTGAGGCCCATATTCCACTTCAAAACAAAGAGCCAATTTAACAGAACGGAGACTACTGTTCCAACTGTAGCTGACCATGCTATGATACTGTTCTTTCTCTGTGAAATTAAATATCTCTGAATGGCAAAATAGAATGGAAATGAAAAATGAAGAGGAATGCACCACAGTGCTACTCTCCCTGATAGTTGAGAGACATCCTCAGACTGTCCTAGGAGCCTGAGAATAAGGGTTGTAAACAAAAACAGGGGAAGAAGAAGAACTGCGAATCCCAGGAGTCCAATCCAAGAGCGTTGGAGATATATTCCGAGCATATGGTGTTTATTCCAATCTGTTAAAGAAAGATTAAAGTATAAAACATTACATTTCACAACACTTTCTCCTACAACCTCGTTTACTGCACAAATTATATACATGATTCTAAATTGCAGTCAAAGACAAAGGTACATTTTACAAAACAAGTGGAACTCTGTTTTTTTATCATGTCTTCTGGTTTTATATGTTTTGTGTAAGCCTAGCTTAATCTTTACAGTTGGGTCCAGTCTTCAACTTCTCTTTCCATAAAATTTTAAACTTAGAAGTTGATGAAAACTTAAAATGTAAAGATTAGATTAGAAGTCAATAAAGACTTGGACAATCATACTCACCAAGATTCTAGAATTGAACCCTATAATGAGACCAACCATCAAAGAAAACGCTGCAAGTTCCAAATCACCAATGTGCCCAACAAATGCCTGTGTAATCACAGTTAATCCTGACGTTGCTACTCAATTGACGATAGCCGCCGCTGCAATGCCCCATATGACTTTCGAATCTAACCAAAACGATCCTCTACTAGTAGCTGCCGACAAATCCTCCGTGCTTCTATCGGTTTCATTTTGGACGAGAGGACTACAGAGCTGCCCTTCTTCCATAAGAGAGGACTATATGTCCACACAAATGACTTGTGCTGAAATCCCTCTGCAACACTACGTTAAATAATGTTATTCAATGCTGCAGTAGGGAAACTCAAAATCAATGGACCGTCTCTATCCATCCAATTTGCAGCAAGAACGGGATAAATCTCTAGAGACCTTACTGTAATTTTACCAAAACAATAGCTTAAGAATTATTACCACATCACTATAACACAAGTGGGTTTTAAGACAATATTTAGGATAATCTTTGAGTAAATTGTTTTAATTTGAGAAAAAAAGAAAATTTGCGTATTGTCTTAAGTATTGTTTTTACGCTGATGTCTCAAATTAAAATGTCTTAAAATATTGTCCCTATAATAACAATATATAACACAAGCATTTTTGTCTCTTTGTAGACAATTTCATTTTTGTTTCTCTCGAGACAATAGTTGGGATTAGAGACATATTGTCTTTAAAGAGACATTGTCTTTGATTCTAACTATTGTCTTTCTAGAGACAATAAAAAATTACATTCAAAGATAATACAACATCACTTTTGTCTCTTTAGAGGCAATATAAAATAATGAATCTAGAAAAATATCTCACCATTGAAATAAACCAATATTAAAAGTATTTAATTAAAAAAAAACTGCAATGTCATTGATTAATTCATATTAGGACACAGTGGAATTGAACCATCAACCTCCTGCTTTGTGCTCTTCCATTGAGCTAGCACCCTTTAAAGAATTATGTGAGAGTTATAGTAGTCTTTGAAATTGCATATATAGACATTGATTTTAAAAAAATGCAGGTGCTTTTCCATTGAGTTAGTGCCCTTTGAAGAATTGTGTGAGAGTTATGGTATTCCTTGCAATTGCATATATAGGCATTAATTTTAAAAAAATGTTCAACACATAATATTGTAATCTTTGTAAAATCTAAAATCATGCAGCCACTATTTTTAACTTGATAAAAATAACTCAATGTCACACCCATGTAGCATGACTCACACAACAAGCTAACTAACAATTGCACCAAGAGGACATAATGGTGTAATCTTTGTAAAATCTAAAAGCATGCAGCCCTTATTTTTAATTTGATAAAAATTACTCAATGGAGTTAGCTCAGTGTCACACCCATGTGCATGACTCACACAACAAACTAACTAGCAATTGCACCAAGAGGTGCAAAGGAACTCAAAACAACATGCTAACTAGCAATTGAACCAAGAAGTGCAAAGGAACGCAGATAGGAGTAGGGGAATATGGAAAGAAAGTTGAAAAAAATAAACATTTTGATCGTTAAGCGTTAGGAACCAGTCTAGTCCTTGCAATCAAATAGGTTTCTTATATTTTTTCCAAAACTAAATGCAATCAGTTTTAAAACTAATTCTATTTTTATAGTTGTGTTTGTTTTAAGATTCACAATAAAAATAGCAATAAAAATAATAGCTATTAAAAACAATCTTGTTAAACAAAATAATAAAACAATTAAAATTAAAATAAAATATCAGTACCTTGCAATTTTGATTAATTTTATTTCATTTATAATTACAATACAATTTTGAATTAAATAATTCAAATAAAAATATATTCAAATTAAATCACAACAATTGAATTATATCAAAATCACTCTCAAAATAAATTTAATAAAAGCACTTTACAAAGTAATCACAAATCTTAGTGAATTGAAAATGATACCTTTGAATGGAATGGTTGAAAACACAATAGCTATATTTACATTAAAGTTGGACCCAAAATAATAAGATAATAAAAACCCTTGCAACACAAATATACCAATAACTTTGCAATTTTGAAAGATTTTAAATCTCATAATTTCAGTATATCTTTGCCTATATATTATGATAATTATATATATATATATATATATATATAATATATATATATATTATATATATAATATATTCACCCTAGCATAAGTGAACTCACCCACCCTGGCAGATTCAATATCCTCAAGATGAGTTATTTGTGCCTTCAACCCTCACAAATAGGTTTTTATCTGTGAATGTGAATAATAATAAATTAAAATAAAAATATATGAACCAACAAAGAATTAAAAGAATCAAATCAACAGATACCAATTACATTTAACAAACACAATGCTAAAGCTTCTTTTCTCCTTAAACATCTTAGTGGAATATATAATAACTAATTGAAATTAAGTAAAACTGGTGATGAATGGGTTCATGGGTAAATAACAAAAGTTCAAGGCCATGTTACACCCCCCTCAAGACTGTTATCTAGATTATTGTAGCATGATATGACAATAATATTAATCCCCACGTTCAAAAGGTGTGCATAGATAGATATTCATCCACGTAGATGACAAAGCCAGATTTCTAGGTTTGTATACTTGTTTTTTTAGCAGTTCATCCATTTCTACCTGTTTTTTTAGACAAAAAGATCCATTAATAGTTAGTACATAGATTTTATGATAACAAAACAACCAATTACTTGAAGAAAGCAGTACATCCTGAGGATCTTTATATCAATTATAGGTTTGTCCACAACACTTATTTTTTTTGCAATAACTTGATCTCTTCTTTGAGTTCTATTACTTAAGCTTCCAACTCAATAGTATATGCTTGCAAACAAGGAAAATTTTTAAAGGATTAATATTCCTAGATAAAAATCTTGCAGCAAATACCAGGTTTGACAAACTGAGAGTTCTGTCAGAATGTTTGCCCAAATATAGTTGGGTCGTTAAAATAGAGACACACATCACAAAATTGATATCAATTAGAGAAACACAATAGTGATAGAAAAATCCTTTCATAATGCTTCTCCAACATTAGTTTATCGATCAAAACTGACATTCTTACAAAATAAGACAAACAGATTACTATGCTCAATCAAGAGATCAAGGATGATTTACTTACCTTAAGTTTAGAAGGGTTGACCTTTGAGGACAAGATGACAAGGTTTATTCAAAACCAAGCACGTGAGGTATCTTACATTCATTACAAGGTTTGGCACAATGTTACCCTCTAGCTCAATTAAGACCTTTCAGACAAGCACACAACAAAAACTCTCTTTCCTACAACTTTTTTGCTTCCTTCTGGAGTGTCTAGGTGACCAAGAATACCATTAGGATGGTTTGGATAATCTTACTTTCTACCTTAGGGAAGACATAGATGATTGGGTAGGAAGACCCCTCTCTCCTACAACTTTGTTGTGTCCTTTTTGGAGCACCCCAGGTCACCAGGACAATTATGAGCAAAATCAAAGGCAAACAAACCATGATATCAAAGATTTGTAAGTTGCAAGCATGGACCTCCCAACCCATAGTAAAATGATGAGGACCTAACAAGCACGGAGTGAACCATTAGTTTTGCAATCTCAAAATCTAACCAAAAATAGGCAGGTCACTTGTGCAAGTAGTTCATTATAAATGGCTTATACTTTACTCTTCAATCCTAATAACTTCCCTATTACATAGGTAGGTACCTTAAGTTAGAGAATGGCTCTTAACGTAAGCTTATATGTAGTTAAAAATACATTGTATAAACTATAATGTTGTAGGCTTTTGATCGATCCAACAAATAAAAATCTATAACGTTAAGGACATAATTACTCTTTCATGACCCTAAGATTAAAACAAATGATACTTACTCTTTCATGAACCTAAGATTAAAACAAATGACACATATGCTATTTTTACCCCTAATTTAGGTAAAGCACAAAATATCATTTTTAGCAGAAAATTCATAAATTATGTGAAGAAAGATATAGTTCAGATTTCTATAGAAGACTCAGTGTCTTGACAATTCAAAATTTGACAGATAAAAACTATGCTTCTCATTTTTTACCAACATAGATATTCAATTACAACGAATCAGAGCGTAACCTACAGTGTACATACAATTCTTGAGTACTTGTCTCACAGGAAAAATTGTAAAATACATCACAGGGGAGCTTGCGCATGGACACAATTTCAAAAAATATAAACAATCCCCTTGAACAAGTGCACGATAGTTTTTTCATTGACAAAAAAAAAACTCAGTACTTGGATTCTGGAAACTCCTCGCACCTAACAAATAATAGAATATAAGAAAATAAATATATTTCTTAACTTATCTTTTAGGAAATAATAAGGTTTGTAATTGAGTTTGAGTTTGAGTTAGGTTTGTAATCTAATGCACTGAAAAAATCCAAGATCATTTTGAACGGCGGGTTATGGTCCCGGAGCCAAGAATTTGGGCCAAGCCAAATCAATTACAGGATCAAAGACTGAATGCAAGCCTCACATAGATCAAACCCATACTCTCTAACTTGTATTGTGAGGTGAAATCATTGGTACAAAAAAGGCTAGTTTTATATTAGTACTTTTGGATTACATGATCTAGTCTCATGTCAAGAAGCATACAAAAGGTCTCAGACGTTGAAACCATAATCTTAACTGTGTACTCTTGAGCATGCATTCAGGGTAATGTTTATTGAGGGAAATGGGGCAAGTTTAAGATGAAATTGGCAAGAACGTTTCTATGCAATAATTCATGCTAAAGCATTGTACAGAGACATGTCCACTCATTCATTTTATAATCCATACATATCATAAACATATAATGATCAAAATGTTTTATTGATCATTTGACCTAGAAACACAGTAGAAAGTGAAGTACTAGCTAAATGTCATAGAGGACACCTTGTATACAATACATGCCTACCCTCAACACAAAGGTTCAAGGCGGCAAAACAAAAATCCCTAATATAGGCTTGATGATCCTTTATTTTTGGTGGCTCCTTTTGCACTAATGGTGAAGAAAATATATCATTTGGATTTGTTTCTTTAAAATGAGAAAGAGGGTTGTCCGATGATGACACCCGAGAGATTCAATTAAGGGTCGAATCTTGGGGCTCATGTAAGGGAAGGTACCCACATACGTATTGCAGGGATAATGTCTAAGACATAATTCTGCTCTCTCTAAAGTCTGCAATCTTTACTTCTTGTTTATCAGCAAATAGGACGGCTTTATGTCTCTATGCACAATTTTGTGATGATGCAGATATCTCACGCCCTCCAAGACCTGCCTCGCCACATTCAACAGGAACCTCTAAGACATCATCTTGGATTTCCTCTACCCCAACGACGCTTCGTCCATCTGCACTCCAAAACGAAGTAATTTTCTTCTCCCTTCTCGAAAATTTGGTATCATTTCACTATATATGAGGATTTTGTCTTCTTTAGGATTTCCATCTCTCAAATTATCTGTCACCTCACAGTTTGTTGCGATTTCGATGAATTACCTTCAGAGCTTAAAGGGCATAAGTCTTTTTCTGTCGGACCTGGTACACATTTTTCCCCACTTCCGTGGCTGAGAATCTGAATTAGCTCCATGTGAGATTTGACACATTGCTGGAACCAACTGCACTCTGCGGAGGCAGATGAAGTCAATAAAGTTGTGTCTGTTGTCATGCAGGATGGGGATATTTAGTTGCGGACCTAACATTTTGATCATTCAATTAATGAATGAATGCTTATGGCTGGATCGAATTGATGAGACTCTAAAAATCACAAGGAAAAATAGGAGGCGAAAGGGCCCAAAGTGGAATCACCCCAGCTGGACCCATATGAATTAGAACCCCAGATTTCAAACTTTGAACTATGGCCAATTTGACAAAATCATCCATGTCTTCTCTTTACTCTTCTATCCCCTTCATCTTCGAAAGCGTGCCTTTCGGTGTCAAACAGGATGTCTCGGCCTCATCGAGACTCGAAACCTCACCATTCAAGAACAATGTTTGTTTTCTCGCGTATTCTTCACATACCTTCGATCCAATAATCCAAAGACTAGGGGCGACATATCTAGTTTGGGAAATAATCCCTTCTCAAGTATTGTGGGAGTCGGGAACTACAAGTATCATCGCAGGCAGTTCTTCCAAGGCATTAGGAGGAGATAAGAGGTGTGGAGAGGAGCGATGTCAAAGAAACACATATCGAAACCCCAAAACCGGAACCGAGCGAGAAAATTCTAGAGGAAATGCCAAGTGATCAAGGTCTATGTGTCAAATTTTAATTTGCTAAAGGAGGACGAAAATAACACTCTGCTATTGGCCAAGGTTTACAACGTCTACTCACCTGTAGTATGCAAAGAAAACGCCTCTCGGCATAATAAAACACAATAATTTACAAACTATTTAATCTAGTCATACAAAAAAAAGTTACTATAATTATCAAAAGCATTTAATATATTGCCATAACTATTGAATGGTTTATGTTTAACATGTTTCCACTGTTCATATATTCCAACAATATGAACTTTTTCAAGGAATTTTTCACATCAACTAAAGATAAAGTACAAAGAAATTGCCATGAGACCAATGTAGTGTGAACCACAAGTGACATGTGCTTGTTTCCAATTGCGGTGTGATCTTTCTTTGTGTTATTACTAACCCCTCTTAGGATTTACATTCACCATTTGAATGCAACTCCAAGTATCACCAATTATCAAACTCCTATATTGTTCATTTTCACTCATTGGAATTGTTGGTGTGATTGGCACTCTTTGGTCGAAAGCCATCATTATTCTCATGCAAGCTCTCCCTCAAACAATCTTTAATCATATTTATAATGGGTTTGTTTGGTTCTAGCTCAAGATTCACATAATCATAACTGAAATATACATCAGATTTGAAGTGCATGGTTATTCATTTCACTCTTGTTCAAGATAGAATATATTTCTACATGAATACATGAATAGTAGCTCTAATCTCATATGTGGTGCACGCTAAGTGAGATGGTCTAACATCATAACAAGAATTATACTATATTCACCTATTATTAGAGCCACTTCCTTTTGGGTTGTGTGACCTATCATATTGTCTACTCAACTAGATCATTTTTTACCTTGTAACCTCGAAGCAACCCTGACCTAGTTTTACTATTTAAGGGTTCTCCCCTTAGGTCTAAGGTGGGTCTAGGGCATTCTCCTACTACCTATAAGTGAGGGGAAAGGCCATTGAGGTGATAGTAGGTGTCTTGATTTATAGTTTCCCCTAAGCTCTAGTTAATATGACCAGACTTTCCCTTCGCCAATATTTTGAGCAACAACATTTTGGTGTCATTGGTGGGGAGAAATCCTTCTTCGCGTGTCTAATTTTCCTTTTGATGAAAATTACAAGTTCATTTGTAAACTCCACTGCCTAAGCCCATGCCTAAGAGGTGCTCCACCAAGAGACCCTCCTAAGGAACTCTTCCATTTATTTAGGAGCCTAAAAAATTTATCCACCAACATATAAAGCAGGTTAAGGAGACTACATAATTCTACAAAATATCCATGAAGAAAATTTTATAAGGTGGGGATTATTTTGTAACTTTGGAAATTATGCATAATTCTACTCTCACCACACTAGTGCCATTAACCTGACCTCATCAATATGGTTATCCTCTTGGTTTCTAAAGAGCATTAATCTACTACTCCAACTTTTGAACCCTTGGATATATTCCCCTCTAAACAGATTTACCAGTACCATACCTATTTGAGATCTAGTTGACTAAATGACTAGGCTAGGAAATTGACCAATGTAGAGTACCATACCTATTTGAGATCTAGTTGACTAAATGACTAGGCTAGGAAATTGACCAATGTAGATTACCAGTTAACAACAAAGACAAATTCACTTAAAAGTTGAGTTGATCAAACATCAAGTTAGGTTGAAAAATAAATATATCAATTGACTATGAAGATATGTTGATTGGCCATGTTAGTTGCTATACCAATTAAAACTCAGGTTAGGTTGACCAAATAAATACATTAGTCAACAACAAAGATTAATCAACTTGGCAATCAAGTTGGTTGACCATTAGGTTGGATCAATCAAATAAATGCATTAGGTGACTACGAAGATAAGTCAAATGGCTAGTTTAGGCAGTCAACCAACGGAATGTTGGATTAGATCAACCAAATAAATATATCCATCAACTATGAAGATAAGTTGATTGGGTAGTAGAGCTAGTCAAACAACAAAATTTCTATTTATCATCCCATCTACATGAATCTATTTCTCCACATGTTTCCTACAACATTTGGTACTTTTTGGCTCCATTTTATAGAATAAAATTCCTCAAATAGTTGATAAGCACACTCAAAACTCTATCCATATTCCCTATCACTTCTAGTTCTTGGGCCATGCAGTTCTAGTGTTGAAATATTTGCTCTAATACTACTTTGTAATGTACCTAGTACCCTATGTCAATTATTGAGAGTATGGTTTATTTCTAAAACACAATTTCCCTTCTTGAACTTGATTTAATACCACTTTGTGATGTCCCCTGATCCATGTTGAAGCACAATACCACATATTTCCATTATGATTTCATAATACATTCTATCCCAATATGTAATGAAATATGTATGCAATATGATAGGCCATGGAGGCTTAACATTTTTTACCATACCTTATCATGATCATTCATAAAGAGGGATTTTAAAATTGTAAAAAATAGAGTCAATATATTGTAAGTATTAGGGAACTGATGTGGGGTGGGGGATTTATAAGTATAGGGGGTATGAAAAAGGGGGGGGGGTATTATGGTTAAAAGTGGGGGTTATTTTTATAAGAAATATGTATTTAAAGGGGGGTTTAATAATAGGATTTGGGATGTGGTACAAGACTAAACAATACAAAATTGTGATATTGGGAATTTCAGGGGGGATTTTAAAATTGTTAAAAATAGAGTCAAAATATTGTATGTATTGGGGCACTGATGTGAGGTGGGGGGTATATAGCTATTGGGGGGTATGAAAAAGGGGTATTTGCTAAAAGTAGGGGTTATTTTTATTATAAAGATGTATTTTAAGGGGGGTTCAATAATAGGATTTGGGATGTGATATAAGGTTAAACAATACAAAATTGTGATATCAAGAACTTCATTAACAATTACAACGTCTGCAACAACAAAATCCATAAATTACATAGAATATAATAAATGAACCATAACACTTATCTAATGAACAAATGTCGTTTATTGGATATGTACAGAGGATGTTCCTCCCAACTATAGGATTTTCAACTCTAGTTCTCACAGTAGCAAGCCACCTACTTATTGGGGCTATGAGTCCACAAGGACGAATGACTCTCTGGTTTCCTAAGATCCCTCACACAATCCCATGCCCAACAAATGTCAACATACATAATCCTACAACATTTTCAACTTCATACCTCTCTCCCCTAACTTATGCCATGCTAGGGATGGAATCCTCTTCTCTTCTAGTTAATCCCTTAGGAAATTCTCACTTCCTCTAAGGCTACACTGCAAATTATCTAGGAATATCAATGTTTGGTAACTAGAAATTATGATTGTTTATGGAGCCTCAATCGCCATAAACCCATCCTTAGGATTCCAGACAATAACATAATAGATTTATATAGTAGGCATCACAACTCACTATCACACGTCAAATGGTGCTAGTTTGATATATGCTCATTATGAACTCCCTGAATGGCCAAAGAGTTAACTACTTCCAAAAACAATGAATTGGTAGAATGATGGTTCAATGTTATCACTCAGTATCAACACAGTGATCAAATCTCTCTTTAATCATTTTCGTGGATTAATATTTGTCTCTAAAGAATCGAAGGTATTATTGACAAAAACGAGTTGCTACTTTATTTATCTTCTTTGTGGATCAATGTCTATTCTTAAAGAGTCAGATAAGATTATGATTATATTTGTGACTCATCTATGAATACCTTATGTTGGGGTACATTGCTCACAATAGTTCATCATGACTTTATTATGACCTACACTTTGGCCATCATTAACCCATTTTCATGCATTATTAGGGGCATATATGACCATATTTTATTTGCCACTAGACATTCCCTATTATTTGGATTTTTTTCTATTTTTAGCAAGGGGACTACCTAGGATGGTATGTAGCAATGACTAGATTTTGATTCGCAATGACCATATAAATTAAATGGTTGGTAAATGTCTATAGGCATCAATCATAATAAGCATTAAAACAAATTTTTAATGGAATCATATACTAATCATTTTTTATATTTACATAAGTAGCACAACCATATAAATTAAATGCAATATTTTGTTCATGCCACTTAGTGAGAATTGAAGCTAGGTGGGAGGCTTTGAGTCCTTCCTACCAACCACCTTGATAAGCCCAATTGACCTATTTTAAATTATTATTATTATCATTATTATAAATGAAAATAACCTATATAGATTTTAAAATCATGGAAAAATATTCTTAACCATAGAGATTTACACCACTTTATCATGAATATTCTTAATTGTAAATAGTTTTTGTTACAATGATATGGGTTGATACCATGTCTTATCAATAATACTACATGCTCAAAAAACCATAACTCACTTTAGATGACATTGGTTGATATGACCATTTTTTAAATTAATCAATTTAATCTAAAAGTAAAAAATAACATAACTACTTTGAAGATAAATCTCAATTTTTTATTTTTATATATGATTAAGAATATTCTAAAATATTCATAGAAGTTAAATCCTTACTATCTATCAAATTAAATTAAAATCAAAATTCTAAAAAATTAAAATCAAAATTCTAAAAATTATGTTTTCATTATAAACATTCTATTAACCAAACAAACAAAAATACATTTAAAATAATATCTTTTCACCAAATTTCTAAATAAATCATTAAAATTCCCCACATAAAAAATCTTGTTACTAATTTGTTCCCCTTCTATTCCTCCACTGAAGAGGATTTTGAGCACATTGTTGTCACTTGATGATTGATCCGCATCACCTGAAAATCAGGGAAATAAAAAGATACTTAATACTAACCGATGAGGTCATGCAGCAATGAATGGAATAGACACATTTATTCTCATGGCTTCAACTCTCTATAAAAAGTTTAATTAAGGAAAAATATCAAAAGTGATCTATGTTTAACAGCACTAGAAAAAAACTTACCTCTTTTTCCCAATTGGTTTTCCAGGTAATAAATACGAGGACAAGGGTTTGAATTGCAGTTCCGCATATCATTCCGATCCAAATCCCCTGCAACCAGCATTATAAGCAGTATAATGCTACAAGTAAAATCTACATCCATGAAAACTGATAAACAGGTATTCTAGTAATAAAGTGTACTCACCATTATACTTAAATCAAAAACAAAACCCAATATCAGGCCAAATGGAAGACCAATGAAATAGTAGCATATAATGTTTACATAAGCAACAATGTACTGTTTTCCTAAACCAACCGCCACACCTGATTGGAAATAAAAACAAAAGTTCAGAAATCAATTAAAAAAAGATTTCATCTCTACCCTAAGATTATAAATGTCACAAAAACTGAGAAAAAATCATAAGAAATGGGAATTTGAAGAGCTTGTGATATGCAGTTTACCGATGAGAACCGGTTGTACACTGTTGAGGATGATTGTGCATGCTAACAAGATGGCAAATTTGGCAACAGCCTCTTGCACTGCAGTGCTGTTTGTAAACAAATAACCCAAATCACTGCGGAAAACCAGCAGAAGCACCAAAATGACAATTCCTATAATAGAGGAATAGGCTGTCGAGACAAGTATAGAAAATTTGGCTCCACGGGGATTCTGGGCTCCAAGTTGGTTGGCGACCCTCACACTGCATCCAACAGTTCAAGGGAATGTAAGGGTGCTCTTCAACAGATGCTGGGGCTTCTATTGCACCGGTCTTGACTACAAAGGTGCTCTTACAGTTTAAAGTTTTTGAGGAATTACCTGTTTGCAACAAGAAATCCAAACGGTATAGACAACTCCCAGTCGTTGATGTTCAAGCTGCGAGGTATTCAGACGCCATATAGTTTAACTTGAATGCAACCTCTTATTCTGTAATAGCTAAATCGACCACTATAATTTCATTAACTTGACAAATTGCGATTGCTTTATCTT
Organism: Pinus taeda; assembly: GCA_000404065.3. Classification (NCBI taxonomy): domain Eukaryota; kingdom Viridiplantae; phylum Streptophyta; class Pinopsida; order Pinales; family Pinaceae; genus Pinus; species Pinus taeda. The sequence continues at coordinate 21,547 of APFE030808438.1, forward strand.
TTCATTAAAACATGAAAGTAATTACTTGCGTTACCAAAAATTGTACTGCAGGCTTGGAATGGAGCTCTGTGGTTCCACTCAAGCGATGTGTGGCTTGGCATAGCAAACTGTGATTGGAATTGAACTCTGCGGCCCTTCTCAAGCCAATCTGTGGCTTGACAGAGCAGATTGTGATTGTTTCATTTTGTATACCTATTTCATACTGAACATTGGTTGAATTCATATGTGGATTGCTACCTCCGCTGGCACTAATTTACATGCCCACTTTATAGTGGACAGTGTACCTCTGATTCATAGCGTAGATTACTCCATCCTTTTTCACAATTAATGTTAATGGTTTTCTCTGTATCATATAAAAATGAAATAGAGATATTTAAAGCCACCATCCAATGCCGGAAATTCTTCAACTTCCCTGCTGCCATGGCCATATTTAGTACATTGTCGGCCACGATGCTATGAATAGCCTCCACGAGTTTCTCACTGGAAGGAACTAAGCCTCTCAACATTGTGGACAGGAGGTATGCAGACAAAAATGATGCACTAATCCAGAGCTTCTCTTCTTCTGTTTTCAAAACATGGGAACTCTGGATGATCTCTTCTTTTGGGAAAGGTTTCACAATTATTTTCTGTTCCAGAAGATCTATATGGTTCAAAAGTTGATGAGACCTTCCAGCGATCAATTCATTTTCTGTCCTACAGTGGTTCAACCCTTACCATAACTATAGGGTCCAGAGATTTCCTTAAAGAGTGCTCCGGAATGTATCTCTTACACTTGCCCTTAAAAACCCAGTTCTTTCACTTGGCTTGGTGCTGCAACAAGCAAAGGAGGTATCAAAGTAAGGAACAGTGATCTCTTCTCTCCCGATGGGCTTGGAAACATGTATAAACATGGCATTTCCGACTACCAGCCAGCTCAAGTTTCGCAGGCAGGAATCATTAATGAGGGACGGCAACAGCCAGAGTCTGGTATATTTCAGTTCTCGGAGACCAAGTCCGGCTTATGTTATTTTTGATTTTGAAACAAAAGTCTCTACGCCTTCATCCAATGAGTCCAGTCTTACAATTTCCCGAATACAGTTAACATCCACTTGCAAAATTTCATTTTTTACTTCTTGGCCAGCAAGGATTTGATCGTCCGTCTTAAATAGATCTATGGCAGAAACCTAAAAGTTGCTGGTCGTAGAAGAATAGAATTAAATTTAACGGAGCAATCTCTGCGATTTCCTGACAGCACAGACTAGCGCAGCCACAAGATTTTCCTAAGATGCGTTGTCCATTTTACGCCTGTTGTCCACTTGAAACATGGCCATAGAAACGCTCTTATAAGCAACTGCGACAGTGTTGCTTACCAGCAAGAGCTGCCTGGTCCTTATTTCTTGGGTGGCATAGAGTCCTCGGCAGCGGTTGTCTTCGGTCGTCTTGATCTCCACAGAACCCATGAAATCGGTCACTCTCGAAGGAGAAGATGCGCGTCCAAGCAGGTAGTCTAAGATGTCATATTCGCCATTCAACCTCTGGGCCTATAGACTCTTGGCCTGGTAAAGGGCGTCTTTGTATTTCATTCGTCTCAATTACTTTTCTCCACCAAATTATTTCAAACATAAACAACATCATGAGAATGGGAGAGAAAATGAACAGAAGTTAATCTACCAACCAGATGATGCAGACTATTTCAGCAAGACGCAGAAAATTTCGCTGGGGGAGTGCCTGATAAAACTTCTGGGTATGGACTGGCTCAGCTCCTAGGCCAGGCTGCTATATGAGCCGATACCAGAGGAGGGATAACAAAATATTTGCGCGCCAGTTGGAAATCAAAATAAATTAATCTCAAAAGAATTGGGCGCCATTGCCAATTTGAAATAGTGAAGAGGGAGGTTTGAAATGGTAAACAATGGCATTGAGATTAAAACTGCATTAACCAGCTGATGTGATAGCAGTACGAATTATGGAGTTGTGTGGGTCAGAGCGATTAATCTAGCGGCTGAAGCTGAAACCTTAAACGTTGCTTGAAAGACGATGGCTATGTATGGGTATGCATATTAAGAAGGGCATACACCAAGCATATGGTACTGGCAATCAATAGCATAGGATTTACAGGCGCCTGCCAGAAAATTATGGTTTGTATACACAGGAATTTGAGCGTCAGTATTCGTACTTTATCGAATGAAGGTGTCTGCCACTACATGGTCCCAGGTGCTCTCTCACTGACCGAGGATCTCCATTCCATGAACTTAAGAAGAAATTGACTGCCGCCTAACTGGTTGTTGAAAGTTGCAGAAACGTGAGGAGTTTGGTGGAATTCATTCTCCTTCGTTTGATTACATTGCTGTATAAATTCTGTAAGGGCTCTACAGTTTTATCCTATTCTTATTGCAAATTGGATGGATATAGACCCTCCATGATTTTGAGTTTCCCTACTGCAACATTGAATAAAGTCATTTGGGTGTACATATAGTCCTTTATTATGGAAGAAGGGCAGCTCTCTAGTCTTCTTGTCCAAAATGAAACCGATAGAAGCACGGAGGATTTGTCGGCAGCTACCAGCAGAGGATCGTTTTGGTTGGAGTCGAAAGCCATATGGGGCATTGCAGCGGCGGCTATGGTGAGTCGAGTAGCAACCTCCGGATTAACTGTGATTACACAGGCATTCGTTGGGCACATTGGTGATTTGGAACTTGCAGCGTTTTCTTTGGTGGTTGGTCTCATTATAGGGTTCGATTCTGGAATCTTAGTGAGTATGATTGTCCAAGTCTTTATTGACTTCTAATCTGATCTTTACATTTTAAGTTTTTATCAACTTCTAAGTTTAAAATTTTATGTAAAGAGAAGTTGAAGACTGAACCCAACTGTAAAGATTAAGCTAGGCTTACACAAAACATATAAAACCAGAAGACATGATAAAAAACAGAGGAGTTTCACTTTTTTTGTAAAATGTACCTTTGTCTTTCACTGCAATTTAGAATCATGTATATAATTTGTGCAGTAAACGGGGTTGTAAGAGAAAGTGTTGTGAAATGTAATGTTTTATACTTTAATCTTGCTTTAACAGATTGGAATGGGGACTGCACTTGGGACTCTTTGTGGGCAAGCCGTTGGCACAAATAAACACCATATGCTCGGAATATATCTCCAACGCTCTTGGATTGTACTCCTGGGATTCTCAGTGCTTCTTCTTCCCCTGTTTTTGTTCACAACCCCTATTCTCAGGCTCCTGGGACAGTCTGAGGATGTCTCTCAACTATCAGGGAGAGTAGCACTGTGGTGCATTCCTCTTCATTTTTCATTTCCATTCTATTTTGCCATTCAGAGATATTTAATTTCACAGAGAAAGAACAGTATCATAGCATGGTCAGCTGCAGTTGGAACAGTAGTCTCCGTTCTGTTAAATTGGCTCTTTGTTTTGAAGTGGAATATGGGCCTCAACTGGGCACTTGCCTCACTAGACATTGGGTGGTGGATACCTGCTATTATCCAATTCTTGTATGTTACCTGTGGAGGGTGCCCACTCACATGGACTGGATTTTCAAGGCAAGCTTTTTGTGAAATTTGGCCATTTCTAAAACTATCTGTTGCATCTGGTGTCATGCTATGGTAAGTACTTTTGAGCTTTGAATAACGTATTGATATGACTAGCTTATCTGGGGATATCCCTGTTTACCCACTGCAAAACCATTATCCATTATGCATTGGGACTTCTAAGTTTAAAATTTTATGTAAAGAGAAGTTGAAGACTGAACCCAACTGTAAAGATTAAGCTAGGCTTACACAAAACATATAAAACCAGAAGACATGATAAAAAACAGAGGAGTTTCACTTTTTTTGTAAAATGTACCTTTGTCTTTCACTGCAATTTAGAATCATGTATATAATTTGTGCAGTAAACGGGGTTGTAAGAGAAAGTGTTGTGAAATGTAATGTTTTATACTTTAATCTTGCTTTAACAGATTGGAATGGGGACTGCGCTTGGGACTCTTTGTGGGCAAGCCGTTGGCGCAAATAAACACCATATGCTCGGAATATATCTCCAACGCTCTTGGATTGTACTCCTGGGATTCTCAGTGCTTCTTCTTCCCCTGTTTTTGTTTACAACCCCTATTCTCAGGCTCCTGGGACAGTCTGAGGATGTCTCTCAACTATCAGGGAGAGTAGCACTGTGGTGCATTCCTCTTCATTTTTCATTTCCATTCTATTTTGCCATTCAGAGATATTTAATTTCACAGAGAAAGAACAGTATCATAGCATGGTCAGCTGCAGTTGGAACAGTAGTCTCCGTTCTGTTAAATTGGCTCTTTGTTTTGAAGTGGAATATGGGCCTCAACGGGGCACTTGCCTCACTAGACATTGGGTGGTGGATACCTGCTATTATCCAATTCCTGTATGTTACCTGTGGAGGGTGCCCACTCACATGGACTGGATTTTCAAGGCAAGCTTTTTGTGAAATTTGGCCATTTCTAAAACTATCTGTTGCATCTGGTGTCATGCTATGGTAAGTACTTTTGAGCTTTGAATAACGTATTGATATGACTAGCTTATCTGGGGATATCCCTGTTTACCCACTGCAAAACCATTATCCATTATGCATTGGGATTTCTAAGGTTTTCCATTGTTATCAACAGCTTGGAGATTTGGTATTACAGAATTTTGGTTCTGCTGACAGGACAAGTAAAGAACACTGAAGTTCTTGTTAATTCCCTCACTATTTGGTAAGCAAATTGGCTTTAAATATCTCTATTTCATTTTTATATGATACAGAGAAAACCATTAACATTAATTGTGAAAAAAGATGGAGTAATCTACGCTATGAATCAGAGGTACACTGTCCACTATGAAGTGGGCATGTAAATTAGTGTCAGCGGAGGTAGCAATCCACATATGAATTCAACCAGTGTTCAGAATGAAATAGGTATACAAAATGAAACAATCACAATCTGCTCTGTCAAGCCACAGATTGGCTTGAGAAGGGCCGCAGAGTTCAATTCCAATCACAGTTTGCTATGCCAAGCCACACATCGCTTGAGTGGAACCACAGAGCTCCATTCCAAGCCTGCAGTACAGTTTTTGGTAACGCAAGTAATTACTTTCATGTTTTAATGAAAAGATAAAGCAATCGCAATTTGTCAAGTTAATGAAATTATAGTGGTCGATTTAGCTATTACAGAATAAGAGGTTGCATTCAAGTTAAACTATATGGCGTCTGAATACCTCGCAGCTTGAACATCAACGACTGGGAGTTGTCTATACCGTTTGGATTTCTTGTTGCAAACAGGTAATTCCTCAAAAACTTTAAACTTTAAGAGCACCTTTGTAGTCAAGACTGGTGCAATAGAAGCCCCAGCATCTGTTGAAGAGCACCCTTACATTCCCTTGAACTGTTGGATGCAGTGTGAGGGTCGCCAACCAACTTGGAGCCCAGAATCCCCGTGGAGCCAAATTTTCTATACTTGTCTCGACAGCCTATTCCTCTATTATAGGAATTGTCATTTTGGTGCTTCTGCTGGTTTTCCGCAGTGATTTGGGTTATTTGTTTACAGCAGCACTGCAGTGCAAGAGGCTGTTGCCAAATTGGCCATCTTGTTAGCATGCACAATCATCCTCAACAGTGTACAACCGGTTCTCATCGGTAAACTGCATATCACAAGCTCTTCAAATTCCCATTTCTTATGATTTTTTCTCAGTTTTTGTGACATTTATAATCTTAGGGTAGAGATGAAATCTTTTTTTAATTGATTTCTGAACTTTTGTTTTTATTTCCAATCAGGTGTGGCGGTTGGTTTAGGAAAACAGTACATTGTTGCTTATGTAAACATTATATGCTACTATTTCATTGGTCTTCCATTTGGCCTGATATTGGGTTTTGTTTTTGATTTAAGTATAATGGTGAGTACACTTTATTACTAGAATACCTGTTTATCAGTTTTCATGGATGTAGATTTTACTTGTAGCATTATACTGCTTATAATGCTGGTTGCAGGGGATTTGGATCGGAATGATATGCGGAACTGCAATTCAAACCATTGTCCTCGTATTTATTACCTGGAAAACCAATTGGGAAAAAGAGGTAAGTTTTTTTCTAGTGCTGTTAAACATAGATCACTTTTGATATTTTTCCTTAATTAAACTTTTTATAGAGAGTTGAAGCCATGAGAATAAATGTGTCTATTCCATTCATTGCTGCATGACCTCATCGGTTAGTATTAAGTATCTTTTTATTTCCCTGATTTTCAGGTGATGCGGATCAATCATCAAGTGACAACAATGTCCTCAAAATCCTCTTCAGTGGAGGAATAGAAGGGGAACAAATTAGTAACAAGATATTTTATGTGGGGAATTTTAATGATTTATTTAGAAATTTGGTGAAAATATATTATTTTAAATGTATTTTTGTTTGTTTGGTTAATAGAATGTTTATAATGAAAACATAATTTTTAGAATTTTGACTTTAATTTAATTCGATAGATAGTAAGGATTTAACTTCTTATGAAATATTTTAGAATATTTATAATAATATATATAAATAAAAAATTGAGATTTATCTTCAAAGTTGTTATGTTATTTTTTATTTTTTGATTAAACTGATTAATTTAAAAAAGGGTTACATCAACCAATGTCATATGAAGTGAGTTATGGTTTTTTGAGCATGCAGTGTTGATAAGACATGGCATGGAGCCATATTATTTGTAACAAAATCTATTTACAATTAAGAATATTCATGATAAAGTGGTGTAAATTTCCATGGTGAAGAGTATTTTTCCATGTTTTTAAAATCTATATAGCTTAGTTTCATTTATAATAATGATAATAATAATAATTTAAAATAGGTCAATTGGTCTTATCAAGGTGGTTGGTAGGAAGGACTCAAAGCCTCCCACCTAGCTTCAATTCTCACTAAGTGACATGAACAAAATATTGCATTTAATTTATAAGGTTGTGCTACTTATGTAAATGTAAAAAATGATTAGTATATCATTACATTAAAAATTTGTTTTAATGCTTATTATGATTGATGCCTATAGACATTTACCAACCATTTAATTTATATAGTCATTGTGAATAAAAATCTAGTTATTGCCATATACCATCCTAGGTAGTCCCCTTGCTAAAAATAGAAAAAAAAATCCAAATAATAGGGAATGTCTAGTGGCAAATAAAATATGGTCATATATGCCACTAATAATGCATGAAAAGGGGTTAATGATAGCTAAAGTGTAGGTCATAATAAAGTCATGATGAACTATTGTGTGTAATGTACCCCAACATAAGGTATTCATAGATGAGTTACAAATATAATCATAATCTTATCAAACTCTTTAAGAATAGACATTGATCCACAAAGAAGATGAATAAAGTAGCAACTCATTTTTGTCAATAATTCCTTCGATTCTTTAGAGACAAATATTAATCCACGAAAATGATAAAAGAGAGATTTGATCAATGTGTTGAAATTGAGTGATAACATTGGACCATCATTCTACCAATTCATTGTTTTTGGAAGTAGTTAACTCTTTGGCCATTTAGGGAGTTCATAATGAGCATATATCAAACTAGCACCATTTGACGTGTGATAGTGAGTTGTGATGCCTACTATATAAATCTATTATGTTATTGTTTGGAATCCTAAGGATGGGTTTATGGCGATTGAGGCTCCATAAACAATCATAATTTCTAGTTACCAAACATTGATATTCTTAGATAGTTTGCATTGTAGCCTTAGACGAAGTGAGAATTTCCTAAGGGATTAACTAGAAGAGAAGAGGATTCCATCCCTGGCATGGCATAGGTTAGGGAAGAGAGATATGAAGTTGAAAATGTTGTTGGACTATGCATGTTGACATTTGTTGGGCATGGGATTGTGTGAGGGATCTTAGGAAACCAGAGACTCATTCGTCCTTGTGGACTCATAGCCCCAATAAGTAGGTGGCTTGCTACTGTGAGAACTAGAGTTGAAAATCCTATAGTTGGGAGGAACATCATCTGTACATATCCAATAAACGACATTTGTTCATTAGATAAGGGTTATGGTTCATTTATTATATTCTACGTAATTTATGGATTTTGTTGTTGAAGATGCTGTAATTGTTGATGAAATTCTTGATATCGCAATTTTGTATTGTTTAACCCTATATCACATCCCAAATCCTATTATTGAACCCCCCTTAAAATACTTCTTTATAATAAAAATAACTCCTACTTTTTCCAAATACCCCTTTTTCGTACCCCCCAATAGCTATATACCCCCCACCCCACATCAGTGCCCCAATGCATACAATATTTTGACTCTATTTTTAACAATTTTAAAATCCCCCCTGAAATTCCTAATATCACAATTTTGTATTGTTTAATCTTGTATCACATCCCAAATCCTATTATTAAACCCCCCCTTTAAATACATATTTCCAATAAAAATAACCCTTACTTTTACCAAATACCCCCTTTTCATACCCCCTAATACTTATAAATCCCCCACCCCACATCAGTTCCCCAATACTTACAATATATTGACTCTATTTTTCACAATTTTAAAATCCCTCTTTATGAATGATCATGATAAGACATGGTAAAAAATGTGAAGCCTCCATGGCCTATCATATTGCATACATATTTCATTACATATTGGGATAGGATGTATTATGAAATCATAACAGAAATATGTGGTATTGTGCTTCAACATGGATCTGGGGACATCACAAAGTGGTATTAAATCAAGTTCAAGAAGGGAAATTGTGTTTTAGAAATAAACCATACTCTCAATAATTGACATAGGGTACTAGGTACATTACAAAGTAGTATTAGAGCAAATATTTCAACACTAGAACTGCATGGCCCAAGAAATAGAAGTGATAGGGAATATCGATAGAGTTTTGAGTATGCTTATCAACTATTTGAGGAATTTTATTCTATAAAATGGAGCCAAAAAGTAACAAATGTTGGAGGAAACATGTGGAGAAATAGATTCATGTAGATGGGATGATAAATAGAAATTTCGTTGTTTGACTAGCTCTACTACCCAATCAACTTATCTTCATAGTTGATGGATATATTTATTTGGTTGATCTAATCCAACATTCCATTGGTTGACTGCCTAAACTACCCATTTGAATTATCTTCGTAGTCACCTAATGCATTTATTTGATTGATCCAACCTAATGGTCAACCAACTTGATTGCCAAGTTGATTAATCTTTGTTGTTGACTAATGTATTTATTTGGTCAACCTAACCTGAGTTTTAATTAGTATATCAACTAACATGGCCAATCAACATATCTTCATAGTCAATTGATATATTTATTTTTCAACCTGACTTGATGTTTGATCAACTCAACTTTTAAGTGAATTTGTCTTTGTTGTTAACTGGTAATCTACATTGGTCAATTTCCTAGCCTAGTCATTTAGTTAACTAGATCTCAAATAGGTATGGTACTGGTAAATCTGTTTAGAGGGGAATATATCCAAGGGTTCAAAAGTTGGAGTAGTAGATTAATGCTCTTTAGAAACCAAGAGGATAACCATATTGATGAGGTTAGATTAATGGCACTAGTGTGGTGAGAGTAGAATTATGCATAATTTCCAAAGTTACAAAATAATCCCCACCTAATAAAAAAATTTTCATGGATATTTTATCGAATTATGTAATCTCCTTAACCTGCTTTATATGTTGGTGGATAAGTTTTTCAGGCTCCTAAATAAATGGAAGAGTTCCTTAGGAGGGTCTCCTGGTGGAGCACCTCTTAGGCATGGGCTTAGGCAGTGGAGTTTACAAATGAACTTGTCATGTTCATCAAAAGGAAAATTAGACACGCGAAGAAGGATTTCTCCCCACCAATGACACAACAATGTTGTTGCTCAAAATATTGGCGAAAGGAAAGTCTGGTCCTATTAACTAGAGCTTAGGGGAAACTATAAATCAAGACACCTACTATCACCTCAATGGCCTTTCCCCTCACTTATAGGTAGTAGGAGGGTGCCCTAGACCCACCTTAGACCTAAGGGGCGAATCCTTAAATAGTAAAACTAGGTCACGGTTGCTTCGAGGTTACAAGGGGAAAAATGATCTAGTTGAGTAGACAATATGATAGGTCACACAACCCCAAAGGAAGTGGCTCTAAGAATAGGTGAATATAGTATAATTCTTGTTATGATGCTAGACTATCTCAGTTAGCGTGCACCACATATGAGATTAGAGCTACTATTCATGTATTCATGTAGAAATCTATTCTATCATGAACAAGAGTGAAATGAATAACCATGCACTTCAAATCTGATGTATCTTTCAGTTATGATTATGTGAATCTTGAGCTAGAACCAAACAAACCCATTATAAATATGATTAAAGATTGTGTGAGGGAGAGCTTGCATGAGAATAATGATGGCTTTCGACCAAAGAGTGCCAATCACACCAACAATTCCAATGAGTGAAAATGAACAATATAGGAGTTTGATAATTGGTGATACTTGGAGTTGCATTCAAATGATGAATGTAAATCCTAAGAGGGGTTAGTAATAACACAAAGAAAGATCACACCACAATTGGAAACAAGCACATGTCACTTGTGGTTCACACTACATTGGTCTCATGGCAATTCCTTTGTACTTTATCTTTAGTTGATGTGAAAAATTCCTTGAAAAAGTTCATATTGTTGGAATATATGAACAGTGGAAACATGTTAAACATAAACCATTCAATAGTTGTGGCAATATATTAAATGCTTGTGATAATTATAGTAACTTTTTTTTGTATGACTAGATTAAATAGTTTGTAAATTATTGTGTTTTATTATGCCAAGGCGTTTTCTTTACATACTGCGGGTGAGTAGACGTTGTTCACCTTGGCCAATTGCAGTGTTATTTTCGTCTTCCTTTAGCAAATTAAAATTTGACACGTAGATCTTGATCGCTTGGCATTTCCTTTGGAATTTTCTCGCTCAGTTTCGGTTTCGGGGTTTCGATATGTGTTTCTTCGACATCGTTCCTCTCCACACCTCTTATCTCCTCCTGATGCCTTGGAAGAACTGCCTGCAATGATACTTGCAGCTCCCGACTCCCACAATACTTGAGAAGGGATTATTTCCCAAACTAGATATGTTGCCCCTAGTCTCTGGATTATTGGATCAAAGGTATGTGAAGAATATGCGAGAAAACAAACATCATTCTTGAATGGTGAGGTTTCGAGTCTCGATGAGGCCGAGACATCCTATTTGACCCTGAGAGGCACGCTTTCGAAGATGAAGGGGATAGAAGAGTAAAGAGAAGACATGGATGATTTTGTCAAATTGGCCATAGTTCAAAGTTTGAAATCTAGGGTTCTAATTCATATGGGTCCCGCTGGGGTGATTCTACTTTGGGCCCTTTCGCCTCCTATTTTGCCTTGTGATTTTTAGAGTCTCATCAATTCAATCCAACCATAAGCATTCATTCATTAATTGAATGATCAAAATGTTAGGTCCGCAACTAAATATCCCCATCCTGCATGACAACAGACACAACTTTATCGACTTCCTCTGCCTCCGCAGAGTGCAGTTGGTTCCAGCGATGTGTCAAATCTCACATGGAGCGAATTCAGATTCTTGGCCACGGAAGTGGGGAAAAATGTTTACCAGGTTTGACAGAAAAAGACTTCTGCCCTTTAAGCTCTTAAGGTAATTCATCGAAATCGCAACAAACCGTGAGGTGACAGATAATTTGAGAGATGGAAATCCTAAAGAAGACAAAATCCCCATATATAGTGAAATGATACCAAATTTTTGAGATGGGAGAAGAAAATTACTTCGTTTTTGAGTGCACATGGACGAAGGGTCGTTGGGGTAGAGGAAATCCAAGATGATGTCTTAGAGGTTCCTGTTGAATGTGGCGAGGCAGGTCTTGGAGGGCTTGAGATATCTGCATCGTCACAAAATTTTGTATAGAGACATAAAGCCCTCCTATTTGCTGATAAACAGGAAGTAAAGATTGCAGACTTCAGAGAAAGCAGAATTATGTCTCAGACATTATCCCTGCAATACGTATGTAGGTACCTGCCCTTACATGAGCCCCAAGATTCGACCCTTAATTGAATCTCTCAGGTGTCATCATCAGCCAACCCTCTTTCTCATTTTAAAGAAACAAATTTAAATGATATATTTTCTTCACCATTAGTGCAAAAGGAGCCACCAAAATAAAGGATCATCATGCCTATATTAGGGATTTTTGTTTTGCCGCCTTGAACCTTTGTGTTGAGGGTAGGCAAGTATTGTATACAAGGTGTCCTCGATGACATTTAGCTAGTACTTCACTTTCTACTGTGTTTCCAGGTCAAATGATCAATAAAACATTTTGATCATTATATGTTTATGATATGTATGGATTATAAAATGAATGAGTGGACATGTCTCTGTACAATGCTTTAGCATGAATTATTGCATAGAAACGTTCTTGCCAATTTCATCTTAAACTTGCCCCATTTCCCTCAATAAACATTACCCTGAATGCATGCTCAAGAGTACACAGTTAAGATTATGGTTTCAACGTCTGAGACCTTTTGTATGCTTCTTGACATGAGACCGAATCATGTAATCCAAAAGTACTAATATAAAACTAGCCTTTTTTGTACCAATGATTTCACCTCACAATACAAGTTAGAGAGTATGGGTCTGCTCTATGTGAGGCTTGCATTCAGTCCTTGATCCTGTAATTGATTTGGCTTGTTCCAAATTGTTGGCTCCAGGACCATAACTCGCCGTTCAAAATTGATCTTGGATTTTTTCGGTGCATTAGATTACGAACCTAACTCAAACTCAAACTCAATTACAAACCTTATTATTTCCTGAAAGATAAGTTAAGAAATATATTTATTTTCTTATATTCTATTATTTGTTAGGTGCGAGGAGTTTCCAGAATCCCAGTACTGAGTTTTTTTTTTGTCAATGAAAAAACTATCGTGCACTTGTTCTGGGGGATTGTTTATATTTTTTGAAATTGTGTCCATGCGCAAGCTCCCCTGTGATGTATTTTACAATTTTTCCTATGAGACAAGTACTCAAGAATTGTGTGTACACTGTAGGTTACGCTCTGATCCGTTGTAATTGAATATCTATGTTGGTAAAAGATGAGAAGCATAGTTTTTATCTGTCAAATTTTGAATTGCCGAGACACTGAGTCTTCTATAGAAATTTGAACTATGTCTTTCTTCACATAATTTATGAATTTTTTGCTAAAAATTATATTTTGTGCTTTACCTAAATTAGGGGTAAAAATAGCATTTGTGTCATTTGTTTTAATCTTAGGTTCATGAAAGAGTAAGTATCATTTGTTTTAATCTTAGGGTCATGAAAGAGTAATTATGTCCTTAACGTTATAGTTTTTTATTTGTTGGATCGATCAAAAGCCTACAACATTATAGTTTATACAATGTACTTTTAGCTACATATAAGCTTACGTTAAGATCCATTATATAGCTTAAGGTACCTACCTATGTATTAGGGAAGTTATTAGGATTGAAGAGTAAAGTATAAGCCATTTATAATGAACTACTTGCACAAGTGACATGCCTATTTTTGGTTAGATTTTGAGATTGCAAAACTAGTGGTTCACTCCGTGCTTGTTAGGTCCTCATCATTTTACTATGGGTTGGGAGGTCCATGCTTGCGACTTACAAATCTTTGATATCATGGTTTGTTTGCCTTCGATTTTGCTCATAATTGTCCTGGTGACCTGGGGTGCTCCAAAAAGGACGCAACAAAGTTGTAGGAGAGAGGGGTCTTCCTGCCCAATCATCTATCTCTTCCCTAAGGTAGAAAGTAAGATTATCCAAACCATCCTAATGTTATTCCTGGTCACCTAGACACTCCAGAAGGAAGCAACAAAGTTGTAGGAAAGAGAGTTTTGGCTGTGTGCTTGTCTGAAAGGTCTTAACTAAGCTAGAGGGTAACATTGTGCCAAACCTTGTAATGAATGTAAGATACCTCACGTGCTTGGTTTTGAATAAGCCTTGTCATCTTTTCCTCAAAGGTCAACCCTTCTAAACTTAAGGTAAGTAAATTATCCTTGATCTCTTGATTGAGCATAGTAATCTGTTTGTCTTATTTTGTAAGAATGTTAGTTTGATCGATAAACTAATGTTGGAGAAGCATTATGAAAGGATTTTTCTATCACCGTTGTGTTTTTCTTATTGATATCAATTTTGTGATGTGTGTCTCTATTTTAACGACCCAACTATGTTTGGGCAAACATTCTGACATAACTCGCAGTTTGTCAAACTTGGTATTTGCTGCTAAATTTTTATCTAGGAATATTAATCCTTTAAAAAATTTCCTTGTTTGCAAGCATATACTGTTGAGTTGGAAGCTTAGTAATAGAACTCAAAGAAGAGATCAAGTTATTGCAAAAAAAATAAGTATTGTGGACAAACCTATAATTGATATAAAGATCCTGAGGATGTACTGCTTTCTTCAAGTAATTGGTTGTTTTGTTATCATAAAATCTATATACTAATTATTAATGGATCTTTTTGTCTAAAAAAACAGGTAGAAATGGATGAACTGTTAAAAAAACAAGTATACAAACCTAGAAATCTGGCTTTGTCATCTATGTGGATGAATATATATCTATGCACACCATTTGAATGTGGGGATTAATATTATTGTCATATCATGCTACAATAATCTAGATAACAGTCTTAAGGGGGGTGTAACATGGCCTTGAACTTTTGTTATTTACCCATGAACCCATTCATCACCAGTTTTACTTAATTTCAATTAGTTTTTATATATTCCACTAAGATGTTTAGAGAGAAAAGAAGCTTTAGCATTGTGTTTGTTAAATGTGATTGGTATCTGTTGATTTGATTCTTTTAATGCTTTGTTGGTTCATATATTTTAATTTTAATTTATTATTATTCACATTCACAGATAAAAACATATTTGTGAGGGTTGAAGGCACAAATAATTCATCTTGAGGATATTGAATCTGCTAGGGTGGGTGAGTTCACTTATGCTAGGGTGAATTATATATATATATATATATATATATATATATATATATATATAATCTAGCAAAAGATATACTGAAATTATGAGATTTAAAATCTTTCAAAATTGCAAAGTTATTAGCATATTTGTGTTGCAAGGGTTTTTATTGTCTTATTATTTTGGGTCCGACTTTAATGTAAATATAGCTATTGTGTTTTCAACCATTCCATTCAAAAGTATCATTTTCAATTCACTGAGATTTGTGATTACTTTGTAAAGTGCTTTTATTAAATTTATTTTGAGAGTGATTTTGATATAATTTCAATTGTTGTGATTTAATTTGAATGTATTTTTATTTGAATTATTTAATTCAAAATTGTATTGTAATTATAAATGAAATAAAATTAATCAAAATTGCAAGTTAGTGATATTTTATTTTAATTTTAATTGTTTTATTATTTTGTTTAACAAGATTGTTTTTAATAGCTATTATTTTTATTGCTATTTTTATTGCGAAACTTTAAAAAAAACACAACTATAAAAATAGAATTAGTTTTAAAACTGATTGCATTTAGTCTTGGGAAAAATATAAAATAAACCTATTTGATTGCAAGGACTAGACTGGTTCCTAACGCTTAACGATCAAAATGTTTATTTTTTTCAACTTTCTTTCCATATTCCGCTACTCCTATTTGCGTTCCTTTGCACCTCTTGGTTCAATTGCTAGTTAGCGTGTTGTTTTGAGTTCCTTTGCACCTCTTGGTGCAATTGCTAGTTAGTTTGTTGTGTAAGTCATGCACATGGGTGTGACATTGAGCTAACTCCATTGAGTAATTTTTATCAAATTAAAAATAAGGGCTTCATGCTTTTAATTTTACAAAGATTACACCATTATGTCCTCTTGGTGCAACTGTTAGTTAGCTTGTTGTGTGAGTCATGCTACATGGGTGTGACATTGAGTTATTTTTATCAAGTTAAAAATAGGGGCTGCATGATTTTAGATTTTACAAAGATTACACTATTATGTGTTGAACATTTTTTTAAAATTAATGCCTATATATGCAATTGCAAGGACTACCATAACGCTCACACAATTCTTCAAAGGGCACTAACTCAATGGAAAAGCCCCTGCATTTTTTTAAAATCAATGTCTATATATGCAATTTCAAGGACTACTATAACTCTCACATAATTCTTTAAAGGGTGCTAGCTCAATGGAAGAGCACAAAGCAGGAGGTTGATGGTTCGATTCCACTGTGTCCTAATATGAATTAATCAATGACATTGCAGTTTATTTTTAATTAAATACTTTTAATATTGGTTTATTTCAATAGTGAGATATTTTTCTAGATTCATTATTTTATATTGCCTCTAAAGAGACAAAAGTGATTTTGTATTATCTTTGAATGTAATATTTTATTGTCTCTAGAAAGACAATAGTTAGAATCAAAGACATTGTCTCTTTAAAGACAATATGTCTTTAATCCCAACTATTGTCTCGATAGAGACAAAAATGAAATTGTCTACGGAGAGACAAAAATGCTTGTGTTATATATTGTTATTATAGAGACAATATTTTAAGACATTTTAATCCGAGACATCAGCATAAAAACAATACTTAAGACAATATGCAAATTTTCGTTTTTTTTTCACATTAAAACAATTTAGTCAAAAATTATCCTAAATATTGTCTTAAAACCCACTTGTGTTATGGTGATGTGGTAATAATTCTTAAGCTATTGTTTTGGTAAAATTACAGTAAGGTCTCTAGAGATTTATCTCATTCTTGCTGCAAATTGGATGGATAGAGACGGTCCATTGATTTTGAGTTTCCATACTGCAGCATTGAATAACATTATTTAACGTAGTGTTGCAGAGGGATTTTAGCACAAGTCATTTGTGCGGACATATAGTCCTCTCTTATGGAAGAAGGGTAGCTCTGTAGTCCTCTCGTCCAAAATGAAACCGATAGAAGCACGGAGGATTTGTCGGCAGCTACGAGTAGAGGATCGTTTTGGTTGGAGTCGAAAGTCATATGGGGCATTGCAGTGGTGACTATCGTCAGTTGAGTAGCAACCTCACGATTAACTGTGATTACACAGGCATTTGTTGGGCACATTGGTGATTTGGAACTTGCAGCGTTTTCTTTGATGGTTGGTCTCATTATAGGGTTCGATTCTAGAATCTTGGTGAGTATCATTGTCCAAGTCTTTATTGACTTCTAATCTGATCTTTACATTTTATGTTTTTATCAACTTCTAAGTTTAAAGTTTTATGGAAAGAGAAGTTGAAGACTAGATCCAACTGTAAAGATTAAGCGAGGCTTACATAAAACATATAAAACCAGAAGACATCATAAAAAACCATAGTTCCACTTGTTTTGTAAAATGTACCTTTGTCTTTGACTGCAATTTAGAATCATGTATATAATTTGTACAATAAACAGGGTTGTAGGAGAAAGTGTTGTGAAATGTAATGTTTTATACTTTAATCTTGCTTTAACAGATTGGAATGCGGATTGCACTTGGGACTCTTTGTGGGCAAGTTGTTCGCGCAAATAAACACCATATGCTCGGAATATATCTCCAACGCTCTTGGATTGGACTCCTAGGATCTGTAGTTCTTCTTCTTCCCCTGTTTTTGTTTACAACCCTTATTCTCAGGCTCCTGGGACAGTCTGAGGATGTCTCTCAACTATCAGGGAGAGCAACACTGTGGTGCATTCCTCTTCATTTTTCATTTCCATTCTATTTTGCCATTCAGAGATATTTAATTTCACAGAGAAAGAACAGTATCATAGCATGGTCAGCTACAGTTGGAACAGTAGTCTTTGTTCTGTTAAATTGGCTCTTTGTTTGGAAGTGGAATATGGGCCTCAACGGGGCACTTGCCTCACTAGATATTGGGTGGTGGATACCTGCTATTATCCAATTCCTATATATTCCCCGTGGAGGGTGCCCACTCACATGGAATGGATTTTCAAGGGAAGCTTTTTGTGAAATTTGGCCATTTCTAAAACTATATGTTGCATCTGGTGTCATGCTATGGTAAGTACTTTTGAGCTTTGAATAACGTATTTATATGACTAGCTTATCTGGGGATATCCTTGTTTACCCACTGCAAAACCATTATCCATTATGAATTGGGATTTCTAAGGTTTTCCATTGTTATCAACAGCTTGGAGATTTGGTATTACAGAATTTTGGTTCTGCTAACAAGACAAGTAAAGAACACTGAAGTTCTTGTTAATTCCGTCACTATTTGGTAAGAAAATTGGCTTTATATATCTCTATTTCATTTTTATATGATACAAAGAAAACCATTAACATTAATTGTGAAAAAAGATGGAGTAATCCACACTATGAATCAAAGGTACACTATCCACTATGAAGTGGGCATGTAGATTAGTCTCAGCAGAGGTAGCAATCCACATGTGAATCCATCTAGTGTTCAGTATGAAATAGGTACAAAATGAAACAATCACAATCTGCTCTATCAAGCCACAAATTGGCTTGAGAAGGGCCGCAGAGTTCAATTCGAATCACAATTTGCTATGCCAAGTGACATATCACTTGAGTGGAACCACAGAGCTCCATTCCAAGCCTGCAGTACAATTTTTGGCAACACAAGTAATTACTTTCATGTTTTAATGAAAAGATAAAGCAATCGCAATTTGTCAAGTCAATGAAATTATAGTGGTCGATTTAGCTATTACAGAATAAGAAGTTGCATTCATGTTAACTATATCGTGTCTGAATACCTTACAGCTTGAACATCAACGACTGGGAATTGTCTATACCGCTTGAATTTCTTGTTGCAACCAGGTAATTCTATTGTTTCTAGATGAATGAGTTACTGATCAAGAAAGAGCAATTATACATTAACCAATAAAAGAACATAACTGACTGAAAAATGAAACCAAACACACATATTGACACACAAGATTTACATGGTAAAACCTTGACAGAGTGTCAAGGAAACATCCACGGGGCAAGGGATTGGAATCTCTATTAATTCAACAATGATTCTCCACAATTACATTTCTCAGGCATTCACTAGTTTTATACAAGCCTCCTCCGTTACATAACTGCTACTTCGGTATAAAACTAACTAGCTACATTTTTACCCAAACTTACATAATTCATTGTCAAACTTCCAACAAACTCCACCTTGACAACAATTTTCCTAATCCCTTGCCCATGCCCATTCATCATCTTTTCTGCAAGCCAAGAGAAGCTAAACACCATCACAGCTTCTCTACTGTAACTGGATTTGTGAATATGTCTGCACAATTGTCTTGTGTATGGATCTTTTGAAGAGCTATTTTTCCGCCATCGATCACATGTCTCAGAAAAATGATACCTTACATCAATGTGTTTGGTTCTACTGTGATAAGCAGGATTTGTAGCCAAGTGAATAACACTTTGACTGTCACAAAGTACATTCACTTTCTCTTGCGTCCTTCCAATCTCATCGAGCAAACCCTTTAACCAGATTGCTTCTTTACTAGCATCTGAAGCAGCTATATATTCAACTTCAGTAGTGGACAACACAACTGTTTCTTGAATCTTTGACATCCAACTAATTGCTCCACCTGCAAGAGTAAAGACATAATATGTAGTAGATCTTCTTTTGTCCAAATCACTTGCATAGTCAGCATCTACATATCCGCAGACTGAACCTTCACTACCGTTAAAGACGATGCAATGGTCACTTGTGCCTCCTAGATATCGAAGAACCCATTTCGCTGCTTGCTAATGTTCTTTACCTGGATTTGCCATGAACCTGGTGACAACTCCAACTGCATGTGAAATGTCAGGTCTTGTAGATACCATCGCATACATTAAGTTGCCTACATCATTTGCATATGGTACATGAGACATATATTGCTTTTCTTCATCAGTTCTATGACTCAAAACCGAAGAAATCTTTAAATGGGAAACTAGTGGAACATTAACAGGTTTCACATTGTTCATAGAGAACTTTTCAAGTACTTTCTCCACATACTTCTGTTGTGATAACCAAAGATTACCATTTTTCCTGTCTTTGTGTATCTTCATGCCCAAGATATGTTTCGCTGCTCCAAGATCCTTCATATCAAACGTCCTAGAGAGATGAGCCTTTAACCTGTTGATCTCTTCCATGCTTTTGCTTGCAATAAGCATATCGTCGACATACAATGCTAAGATAATGAATATGCCATTGAAACTTTTGAAGTATACACAATGATCATACTCACTTCTTATAAAGTTCTGGCTCACCATGAAGGAATCAAACTTCTTGTACTATTGTTTGGGAGACTGCCTCAGACCATACAATGATTTCCTGAATTTGCAAACTAATCTTCTGTTGCGACCTTGTACAAAACCTTCTAGATGTTCCATATATATCTCTTCATTCAAATCACCATGTAGAAATGTTGTTTTAACATCTAACTATTCTAACTTAAGATTAAGTAACGCAGTTAGTGCCAACACAGTACGAATAGAAACAAGTTTTACAACTAGAGAAAAAATCTCATGAAAGTCTATACCTTCAACCTGAGAATACCCTTTTGCTACCAGTCTCACCTTATACCCTTTGATACTTCCATCAACTTTCTGTTTCAATTTGAAGACCCACTTGCATCCAACAACACTTCTCCCTTCAGGAAGCTCTACAAGATACCAGGTAGTGTTCTTGGCTAAGGAATCCATTTCTTCTTCCATAGTAATTTTCCATTTTTCGCTATCTGTATCATATACTGCTTCTTGATAACAAGAAGGTTCCCCGTCTTCAGTAATAAAAGCAAAAAATGAAGCAGAATCTTCATATCTTTTGGGAGTTTTTCTTTCCCTTGTAAACCTTCTTAGAGCGACTGGTTGCTGAACTAGTTTAGAAACTTGAACTGGTTCAGAAGCTTCAACAACTTCCTTTGTTTCCTCAACACTTTTTTTTCAGAAGTCTCTCATTCCTTTTGACTGTCACCGAAAGCTCTAGCCTCCAACTGAACTCGTTGATTTGGCGATACTTATTCCTGTTCAATTCTTTCAACATTTGATTTTAAAAAAGAAGAGTCATCAAATGTTACATCTCGACTAATGACTATCTTCCACAATGTAGAATCCCACAACCTGTATCCTTTCACTGCATAGTCATACCCAACAAAGACATAACACTTCGATTTTGGATCTAATTTTGAACGCTGATTTTTAGGAATAAGAGAATAAGCATCACAACAAAATATCCTCAAATGTGAATAATCAAAACATTGACCTGTCCAAACTTCTTCAGGAATTTTACAATTAATTGCTACCGAAGGTGATCTGTTAACTAAATAACAAGTAGTAGATATTGCTTATGCCCACAACTCCTTTTTCAAGTTAACATTGTTGATCATGCTTTTGGCTCTTTCTATAAGAGTCTGATTCATACGCTCAGCAATACCATTTTGTTGAGGAGTATAAACAACAATTTTGTGTCTAATAATTCCCTCATCCTTACAATATTGTTCAAATTCAATTGAAGTGAACTCACCACCATTGTCAGTTCTTAAACATTTAATAGATTTGTTTGTTCTTTTCTCTATCATTGCTTTAAATTGTTTAAAGACATTGAATACATAAACTTTCCTTTTTAGCATAAAGACCCAAACTTTACAGGAGAAATCATCCATAAATGTTAAAAAATATAGAGCACCTCCATATGACACAACAGGGGATGGTCCCCACAGATCATAATGAATATAGTCTAAAATATCTTTATTATTATGATTTCCAACTTTAAATCTCTATTTACACTATTTTCCATACACACATTATTTACATAACTCTAACTTCAAGGATTTCAGATCAGGAAGAGATTTATGTTTCATCAGTATCTGAAGACCTTTCTCGCTCATATGACCTAATCGTTGATGCCATAGACGAGTACCTGCTTCTTCCTTTTATGATGCTACCACTGCTTCACTGACCTGTGTACTTCCTTTTAACCTGTAAAGATTTCCGACCTTTTCTGCTTTCATAACCACTAGGGCTCCTGTAGAGACTTTCAAGACGCCATCCGGACCTATAAACTTATAACCATCTAAATCCAACACTCCCAAAGAAATAAATTTTTTCTTCAAATCAGGTACATGTCTAATACTTTTAAATACTTTTTTAAAAACTAGCCGTTTAATATAGCCATTACATATTAATATTTCAATAAATTAATAAACTAATATCATTATTTGAATATTATTTTTCAAGAACTAGTAATATTTGATTTTAATAAATTAATTTAAATATTATTTTTCAAAAACTAACCATTTAGTATAGCTATTACCTATTAATATTTTTAATAAATGAATGAAATAATATCATTATTTAAATATTTTTTTCAAAAACTAGCCATTTAATATAGTTGTTACTTTAATAATATTTGTTTTTACTATCTAATAAATTTATATTATTATTAAAACAAAATTGTTCAATTAGAGCTGTTACTTGAAATTATGTCTCTACATTGCTCTCTATTTAAGCCTTTGTCATGGTCTGCCTCTTCATCTGGTGCTAATGATGAACCACACTTGTTGGTTCGAAACGCGTTGGCCAAAAAATTCTCTCATGTGATTTCTATCGAAAGACTTTGTTTGATTTATAATATTTATCTTAAGGTTTATATACCTTGTGTTTATAATTTCTATCCCTTGGGTTTCTTAATCTAAGGGTTCATATTCTTAAGGTTTAATATTATTCCCTTAGGTTTATAATCCCTTGGGTTTTTAGTATTAATACTTGGGGTTTATTATTCCCTTGAGTTTATAATATCAATTATGGCCAACCATGGTCCAACGTCACATTGTGACGAATATTGTCTCAATATGAGAATCAACCATGGTCAACCATGGTCCAATGTCACATCGTGACAAAGATTATCTCGATTTGAAAATCAATCATGGTCAAGCATGCCCAACCATGGTCCAACATCACATTATGTCAAGGATTGTCTCAATATGAAAATCAGCCATGGTCAACCATGTTTATTTTAGTGTTTATAATATTTATCTTAGTGTTTATATACCTTGGGTTTATAATATTGGTCCCTTGGGTTTAATATTATTCAACCATGGTCAACCATGGTCCAATGTCACATTGTGACAAAGATTGTCTCAATATGAAAATCAACCATTGTCTCAACCATGCTCTAATGTTGCATTATGACAAATATTGTCTCAATACGATAATCATGGTCAATCATGATCAACCTTGGTCAACCACGTCTTATAAATTCAAACATGGTCATCTATGGTCAATCTGGTCAACAATGGTCGAACATTGCATTGTCACAAATATTATGTTGATATGAAAATCAACCATGGTTAAGCATGGTCAACTATGGTCCAACATCACATTATGACAAGGATTGTCTCAATATGAAAATCAACCATGGTACCCCGTGTTTATTTTAGTGTTTATAATATTTATCTTAGGGTTTATATACCTTAGGTTTATAATATTAGTCCCTTAGGTTTTTTATTATTCCCTTGTGGTTTTAGCATTAGTCCCTTAGGTTTATTATTCCTTTGGCTTTATAATATAAATCCTTATGGCTTGTTATCCCCTTGAGTTTATAATATCAATCCCTGAGGCTTATTATTCCCTTGGGTTCATAATATCAATCCCTGAGATTTATTATTCCATCGGGTTTATAATATCAATCATACTTGACCATGGTCAACCATGGTCGAATGTCGCATTCTGACAATGATTGTCTCAATATGAAAATCAACTATGGTCAACCAAGGTCCAACATCGCTTTGGGACAAATATTGTTTCGATATGAAAATCAATCATGGTCAACCATGGTCCAATGTCGCATTGTGACAAGGATTGTCTCAAACATGGTCAACCATGGTCTAATGTCACATTGTGACAAAGGTTTTCTTGATTTGAAAATCAATCATGGCCAAGCATACTCAACCATGGTCAACCAAAGGTTCTCTTATAATTCTTTAGGGTTTTAGTATTAATTCCTCGAGTTTATTATTCCCCTAGGTTTATAATACCATTCCCTTGGGTTTATGAATCTAGGGGT
The DNA here is from genome assembly GCA_000404065.3 of Pinus taeda. NCBI lineage: Eukaryota > Viridiplantae > Streptophyta > Pinopsida > Pinales > Pinaceae > Pinus > Pinus taeda. The sequence goes on from APFE030808438.1 coordinate 45,543, forward strand.
TCAACCATGGTCGAGCATGGTCCAATGTCGCATTGCAACAAATATTGTCTTATTATGAAAATCAACCATATTTATTGTGTCGAGAGGCGCTCTACAACCCAATATATGAGGGAGATGTTGTCACATAACGTAACGTCACATTAAAAAATATTAAAAAAATATGAGAGAGATGTTGTCACGTAACGTAACGTTACATTAAAAAAATATTAAAAACTATGAAGGAGATATTACATTACATTAAAAAAAATATTAAAAAAAATATGTGTTGGCTAATATATATAGTATATGCTAAAGATATGTGTAACGTTACTATATATGTGTTAGCTAATATATATTGTATATGTTGAAGATATGTGTAATGTTATTTTAAAATAGAAAATACAATTTTAAAAAAAAGATCGGTTAGCTTATTCATCGAATAATAAAGAAAATTTGGTAAAGGAAGTGGATGATTCAATTGGGCATATCCTGTAATAATAACCAGGTAAATTTCATGGTGTTTAGGTTTTCTGTTATGTGATTTTTGTAATAATAATAACTTGGTAAATTTATATTTCGTGGCGTTTAGGTTTTATGTTGTGTGATTTTTATAATAATAATAACCCAATAAATTTATATTTTGTGGTGTTTAGGTTTTCTGTTGTGTTATTTTTGTAATAATAATAACCCGGTAAATTTATATTTCGTGGCGTTCAAGTTTTCGACTGTGTGATTTCTGTAATACTGTAATAATAATAATCAGGTAAATTTTAGGTTTTCGGTTGCAGGAAGGTAAATTCAATATAATGGAAGGTGCTCAATAAAAATAGTTGGAGTGAGGGGAAATATTGAGTAGAATGTAATATTTAGGGTGGGGTGTGACTTGAAATATTAGGTAAATTTTAATAATCTCACATTTTATTTAGTATTTCTCCCCATACATGGCTACTATTTATTAGGTGGGGGTGGTTATAAATATTGGGTAACATATAATATTATCATATTATATTTTATGTAATCAATATATTTGTAACAATTAATATAGATGTGTTCCATCTATAAATTTAATTAATAAGCAAATAGAAACTTAATCATGTATATTATTAACTTCTAAGTATGTTTTTTTACAATAGCATGGGCCAATACCCACAAGAGAAAAATAAATAGGGAGAGGAGGGAAGAAAATTATAATACCATGGTTTATCAATACCATGGGCCATCTATACTTTTGATTATTATGTTATGGATCTAGGCTTTTAATTGTTACAATACCATGGGTCAATACCATGTCTTATCAATACCACATGCCCAAAAAATAAAAATATTTTACAAATATTTTATTTTAATTTAATTTTATAACATATTTTAATTAAATCTAAGAGCAAAAAGGTTATAATTACTCTTGAGGTATATTTAAACCCTCCATCCTCACGACTACTAACAATATTTTCATAGAGATTAAATTAAGGTTTTAATAAATTAAAAAATAAGAATACTTTTATATATACCTATGTGAGATTTATATAAGATAAATAATATTAAAATGAACTAGGATAGATCATCTTAACCAAGGATCCAAGCGAAATGAGAAAGAAAAGTGATTAACAATGATAGGGGAAAGATAGTGAGTGATTCTTTTAATTTTTTTATTATTGTATTTTCTTTAACATGATTGATCCAAAATATAGGTTTAATATTTTAAAACCAAAAATGTTTCTTATTACTTTAGATACTTTCTTAAATACAATATGATGTGATCATATTTAAGAAAGAGAGTGAGATGGAAGGGAGAATAAAGTGTGGCAGAGAGACTTAGAGGTGAGAGTCATAGTGAGAGAGAGAAAGGAAGAGAGAGAGGAGGGGGAGAGAGGAAGGGAGAGAAATGGATTTGGAGGCGGAAAGAGAAGGATTGACAAGGGAGAGATGAAGATGGACTGAGGGAGAGAGGAGAAGAGGGAAGAGAGAGAAAAGGAGAGGATAAAGATAGGGAAAGAAGGGGAAGCAAGAGATAGGGAGTCATAGATATGGAGGGGGGAGAGAGAGGAGGAGAGAGGGAGGGAGATTATGACAAAGTTGGATGGTGGAGAGAGAGTGTGTGTATGATGGGGGTATAGATGGAGGGAGGTGGGAGAGAAGGGGAGAGAGAGGAAGGAAAAAGAGAGAGGAATTGAGAGAGAGGAGAGAGAGGGGGGGAGAAAGAGATGGAGTTGGAAGGGGAAAAAAACATATAGAGAGACAGGTGGAGAGGGAGTGACAAGGGAGAGATGGAGATTTAGTGAGAGAGAGAGAGAGAGCATGTTTTGGGGGTGAGAAGGAGAGACAATAGGAGATAGAGATATAAATGGGGCAGGGGACGGGGTAGAAGAGAGATTAAAAGATAGGGAGGGAGGAAGACGGATAGATGGGAGATAGAGACATAGACGGAGAGAGAGAGAGAGAGAGAGAGAGAGAGAGAGAGAGATGGATAAATAGATAGATATGGGGAGAGAGAGAGAGCGTGACATATGTTTAGGGGGTTGAGATAGAGAGACAAATAAGGAGAGATGGAGGGAGGTATAAATTTAGATGGCAGGGGGAGAGAGGAAAGAAGAGAATGATAGAGAAACTTAGTGAGAGGGAGATAGAGTGAAACGGGGGAGAGAGGGAGGGGAAGAGAGAGAAGGAGAGGGGGAGGTAAATAGACACAAAATGGAAGGTAGAGAGAGAGGGAAAAAGAAAGAGTCTCATCGAGACGAATACAAACATAGAAGTTAGATCTAGAAAGTCATGAATATTTTAGATTTTCACTAAAATAGATGTATTTATTTCAATGTAATTGCTGATTTCTAATCCTATTTGATCACATGCACTATATGCATTGATTTCAATGTAGATGTCGATTTATAATTCTATTGAATACCTTACATTAGATGCATTGATTTCAATGTTGATGTTGATTTCTACTCCTATTTGATTGCTTGCACAAGATGCATTGGTTTCAGTGTAGATATTGACTTCTAATCCTATTTGATCGCTTGCACTAAATGCATTGATTTCAGTGTAGATGTCGATTTCTAATCATATTTAATACCTTACATTAGATGCATTGATTTCAACGTAGATGTTGATTTTTACTCATATTTGATTGCTTGCATTAGATGCATTGGTTTCAGTGTAGATATTGATTTCTACTCCTATTTGATTGCTTGAACATGATGCATTGGTTTGAGTGTAGATATTGATTTCTAATCCTATTTAATGGCTTTCACTAGATGCATTGATTTCAATGTAGATGTCGATTTCTAATCATATTTAATACCTTACACTAGATGCATTGATTTCAACGTAGATGTTGATTTCTACTCATATTTGATTGCTTGCATTAGATGCATTGGTTTCAATGTAGATATTGATTTCTAATCCTATTTGATTTTTTGCACTAGATGCATTGATTTCAGTATAGGTGTTGATTTCTAATCCTATTTGATTGTTTGCACTAGATGCATTGATTTTAGTGTAGATGTCGATTTCTGATTTGATGCAACAAGATGTATGATGTACATTAATTTCAATGTAATTAGATTAATAGTGTGCATTGATTTTAGTGTAATCACATCTCTACCTCCTCCATCTATATCTCTATCTCCCACTGTCTCTCCTTCTCTCTCTCTCTATCTCAAACCCTAAACATAAGCACTCTATCTCTATATCTATCAATCTCTCTTCCTTGCCTCCTTACCCTCCCTCTCTCTCTTCCCTTCTTCTCTATTTTAAATTTCTCTCTTCTCTCCTCTCTCTCTCTCTCTCTCTCTCTCTCTCTCTCTATATATATTATAATATATATCTTCCTCCCTCTATATATATCTTCCTCCCTCCTTGTATTTGCCTCTCTCTTCTTCCCTTCTCCCTCTCGCTTCATCTATATCTCTATCTTCCCTTGTCTCTCCTTCTCAACCCCAAAACACACACACACTCTCTCAATGTAAGCACATAAAAATTAATGCAACCATAAATACAATACTTCAATTTTCATCCTAAATAAAATGTTTGCTTACCCCAAATGTTTGCTTCTTGAAACTATAAACTATTTATAATTGGGTACATTCTTATTATTCTTATTTTCCATCATTCAACATTGTTAATTACTTTGTATTCAAATGCAATAATAGAAAATAACTACCATTGAAAATTATTGGTGGTTAACACTCCATAGGTCATAATGATTGATTTTGGAGAAAACTACTATTAATATTGGAGAGCAACAAAGACAAGGTATGTTGTTTACTACAGTAGCTCAAGTTAGATATTTGAATGGTCTTTGATTCCAACTACTCTTTTCATATGATCGATATCAAGAGATGGAAAAAACTAATAGGTGTGACAATAGGAACAATAGAAGAAAATAGTTTCAGATTGATTGCAATGAAGATTGTTTGTAATTGACTATATTCTTAGTATTCACATTTTCTATCTATAAAAATTGATACAATGACACTTTTCACTCAAAATTTGTATTTAATCATTTTTCATCATTCAAGTTACTGACAATCTCTCTCACCTCAACAAACTGAGGTAATTAAGCAAATTTTAAATTAAATTGACCAAATTAATCTTAGACATATTTAGCATATTTAAAATTATCAAAATAAATAGATGTTCAACAAATTTTGTATCACCGCACACGACTAAAACCAGCTTAGATCCATCTTAACACTGAATCTATCAAGTGTTGAGAGGGAGCAAATCTCTTGAGGTGCAAACCTATTTAGGTTTGAACCTTGAGAGATTTGATCCCTCTTGGCGCTTGATAGATCCGGTGTTAAGATGGAACTACGCTGGTTTAAAGATTTATAATATTTATCTTAAGACTTAATTATTAAATTAATTAATTACTTCTTTAATGAACAAATTAATAAATAATTTTTTTTGTAAGCTTAGGTAGATCCTTTTCTATTTATAATAAACAAGCTAAAAACACTTACTATCCATAGGTGACCTCAGCTTGCCCAGTGGGAAACCAAGCATTTTGGCCACCTATACATAACATATGCCATCCAAAATTGATAAGTTTGCGGTCTTTCTAACCATGCTATGTAAATAGAACTATTGAAAATACAGTTTTTATCTAATGTTCCAATAACCATGCAAATATATAAAGAAACATGTCGTTAAGAAACAAAAATGTTCAGAGAACATAAACTCAGTCTACTCATATGGTTCATCGTGGTCTGGTTCAACCATTGGTAGGTCCGTTGTGTAGAAATTTTGAATAATAAACACATATTCAATGGAGATTATCCTGATCATGTACTATTGCAGAATACATACACAATACATAAGCTCCTCTACGTTGATCATCAATATAGCAGCATCAATAACAATAAAACGTTAAGAGCATGCACACATTAACACAGTATGTAACCCGGGGAAAGCTTACAGCTGAAAACCCCACACTATTTGTATATTAATGATTGAGAACATGTAACATTACAATAGTTAATACTTCTCACAAGTATCCAGCACTATCTCCACCTGTTACACACAATATAGCTGAGATTTGGTCTCCAAATCTATTCCACTGCTTGCCTACCTCCACTACTCAATACCTGTTGAAGAATGGATGAGAATGGTTGAACCAAACTCGTATTTACCTCAAAAGAATCACTCACACTAGGAATCACGTGAGCAGAGGCTATAATCACTTGGTATTGGACAATTCTCATTGGCATAACTCAATCCCATTGATTGTGCAAATCCTCATGCACAACTATAGTCACAACTGATAGCAATCTG
>APFE030808438.1:59919-82376 GCA_000404065.3 Pinus taeda
ATAAAACATCAAGAGCATGCACACATTAACACAGTATGTAACCCGGGGAAAGCTTACAGCTGAAAACCCGACACTATCGGTATATTAATGATTGAGAACATGTAACATTACAATAGTCAATACTTCTCACAAGTATCCAGCACTATCTCCACCTGTTACACACAATACAACTCAGATCTGATCTCCAAATCTACTCCACTGCTTGCCTGCCTCCACTGCTCAATACCTGCTCAAGAATCGATGAGAATGGTTGAACCAAACTCGTATTTACCTCAAAAGAATCACTCACACTGGGAATCACGTGAGAAGAGGCTATAGTCACTTGGTATTGGCCAATTCTCATTGGCATAACTCAATCCCATTGGTTGTGCAAATCCTCATGCACAACTATAGTCACAACTGATAGCAATCTGATCCTCTAACACCTGTCCCTGCTGAATTGAACATGCACTGACATGCAACTGAGTTAAATAATGTATTCTTTAGTTGCATTATGAGTTAATAATTAGTTTAACAACTCATCATTAGTCTATTTGTAGTTAGACTAATTACAACTAGTTTAACCAAGTCAAACTGAACACAACTCCATCAACTCCACAATCAACTCCACCAAACTCAACTGACAGAGTTCTAACTGAAGTCATGCATGCAACAACTCAACTGACCCATAAAGAAAACGTATTTCCTTCTGACAGCTGCATGTGCCACATCTGTAGCTCAAACTGAAGTGCTTCAAGAGAATAAGATAAAGTTTATAGTCTAAATATTATTATAAGCTAATAATATTTGATTGCTCTATAATTAGACTTGACAGTGTCACCGCTGTTGTCTAAAAATCGAAGTCCATCTATTTTTGCCAACTAGACCAATCATCCATAAACAACATCCTGCAACTCATAGACATGATCCATATGTCTAGAAATAGACATAGTCTAAAAATAGACTTTGCGCCATAATTTGCTTGCAGGCCCACTTAGTAAAGGCGACTCTTTTCACTAAGCTCCATCATCTTGTTGCAATCTCAACACGCTGCTGAGTCATCATGCACAGGTGTCCTGTTCACTATACTAGGGATGTGCCTCTCTATGCGATCCATTCGCATATCTTGTTTGCAAAGTTGAAATTGAATAGTCTGTAGGTCTTTTTTATAATCAGGCATGTCCCTGGTTATTAGAGAGATACCCATAGAGACTTGCTCAACTACCTTATAGAGCAACAGCTTCATGAGCCAATATAAGTGTAGCGTCTGCTTGAACTGCACCATCCTACCTTTCATGTTGCCAGGGTTTGATACCACATCTTGCCACTCTTCCATTTCCTCCTCGGAATCTTCTTCCTTCACGCTCTCTTCCATCTCGTTGATTAATTCCTTGATGCCTTTGTCGGTGTCCCTAATGTATGCTTTGGCCACTTCATGTATTGTCTTGTCCATTGGGTGACAACCTCTTCTTTTGCCATGGGTGTTACTGCCCTGAGGCCCCAGACTATTGTTTGTTTGTCCTCTGCCACCCTGACCACGACCACGACCATGACCACGAGCTGACCTTGCCATATCCCTGCTCCCCTCTATCTGTTCACAGGACAAACAGTGATGGGTTAGGATGAAATCATTGTCCATCCAAATACCCATCCACTCAAGAGTTTGTTGTTTGTGTTTGCACTTTCCTATTCCTAGGTCTCTTTGGGGGTTATTCCCTTCCCTCTCCCTCTTCCCCCTTACCTTCTTAACGCTCTGATTATTGATACCGAGCTCTCCTTCACCTTCATGGGGCCCCGCTATAGTTCTGAAGTTCCCTGCTCGGGAGTTCCTCAGCATGGTAAATCCATTAGTCAGAATCTCAGAACTCTCCCCCTTCCTCCCATGCAGTCTGGCTTCTCTCTCTTTCCCGCCAGAGATCTCCTCTTGGGATGGCTTTGGAAACTTTCCAGGGTTCTTATTCAGATCACCCTCCCAACCCCGCTTTCTTTCTCGACTCGAGTTTCCTTCCCCTACTCAACCTCCCTACCTGGTTACTCTTTCAAGGCTCGCCACCCGCACATCCTCTCTGCCCCTCTCGCTAGCTCCCTTTATTTCCAAGGCTTTAGGCTCATCCTTCCCCTTACTTTCAATAACTATGCCCTTACCCTTCTCCTGCCTTGATGCCAAGCTTCGAGGCTCTACCTTGGCCCTGGGACCCAAACTTGGACTTAACTGAATTCCACAACAAGACCTTCCTTCTCCCCTGCCCCTAGTTTAGCCCCCCTCCCCCACCATTCTATAGATGGCAAATTGAATTACAGAGAGACAACAGTTTACATACCCGGTGAATCGCTTCCTGAACGCTGGTTGAATGCTTGGCTCCCTTGTCCCACTCCTTCTTCCTCTCCTTCTCCTTCTATCCTTCCTATCTGTCTTGCTCCCTCTTTCATACTCCTGCTTGCCACCACCCTGCTATCCCATCCTGCCTTCATCACCGTCCTTCCCTCCTCTCTTCGCCCAGACATACCATATGCCACTTCTCTTAATTGAACGACGGTACCTCTCCACGTACCTTCTTGCTCTCATGCGAACTGCTATGAGCCGTCCTTGCTCCTTCCTGCTTCTGACATCGCCATTATGGCACTTTACATCCTCCGTCACCCCAATCGGGGGTATTTATATTTAATATTTAAATCAATATTAATAACCATATTTATATTAATATAAATAATATTTTACTTGTAATAATATTTTTATATAGTAGATATAAAATGAAACTAAAAATATCTAATAAAAGTAAAAATGTTAGAAAATGTTGTTTTATGAAATTATTTTAGATAGCATAATTTTTTTAATAACATTATTATGTCAAATTACTACTTGAAAATCCATAAATCTAATTTAAAAATTACTTTGGAAATATACAAAACCCAAAAAGAAAAGACAAAACCCAATAGGAGGGAAAATAAAGTTTGAACGCCAAACGTGGGACTCGAACCCACGACCACAACAACATTCCAAAGATTTTCAAATATATGCAGGTTTAAACAGCTAGGTGCATGACAAATGAAACGCTCAATTTCGAGGGAAAAACGAAAATTCAGAGATGAAATTGGGAAAATAAAGTTTGGAGGCCCACCGTGAGGTTCGGATCCATGACCATATCAACATTAGATTCTCAAATATATAAGAAATCAATAAGCTTTTTGTCTATGTCAGTTATATTCAAAATAGATAATAGCGAGGTGAGTGCTTAAACAGCGAGGTGAGTGACTTATCAATGTAAAACGAGAGGAACGTTTAATTTGGAGGAAACTGTGAAATTCAGAAATCAATAAAATGTAAAACGACAGGAACATTTAATTTGGAGGAAACTGTGAAAATTCAGAAATCAATAAGCTTTTTGTCTATGTCAGTTATATTCAAAATATTTTTAACGTGAACGTGGTTATATTAATATGGTACTCTGGTGGTGAATAAAATAAAATATTGTTAAATTGCTCGTCAATTCCTTCTTCAAATTAAAAATTCAGCCGCCATATTTCCCATGCTATACGGTATTTAATGTTCTTAAGTACATCTTCTCCATCTCTTCATAAAGACGAAACACATGGGTTCTTGCATGAATACCATGAGCATGCATGTGACTTCATTACCATATTTTCCATCGCTCAAACTTTCCGAGTAGTCTTACACTCGTTTTCCAGTGGACGGCGTCAGTGTCAAGCACGACCACCAATAAATCCTATGCTATTGGGCCATTAATGCATAAGATTTATTGATTGCCAGTACCATATGCTTGGTGTATGCCCTTCCTAATATGCATACCCATACATAGCCATCGTCTTTCAAGCAACGTTTAAGGTTTCAGCTTCAGTCGCTAGATTAATCGCTCTGACCCACACAACTCCATAATTCGTACTTCTATCACATCAGCTAGTTAATGCAGTTTTAATCTCAATGCCATTGTTTACCATTTCAAACCTCCCTGTTCACTATTTCAAATTGGCAATGGCGCCCAATTCTTTTGAAATTAATTTATTTTGATTTCCAACTGGCGCACAAATATTTTGTTATCCCTCCTCTGGTATCGGCTCATATAGCAGCCTGGCCTAGGAGCTGAGCCAGTCCATACCCAGAAGTTTTATCAGGCACTCCCCCAACGAAATTTTTTGCGTCTTGTTGAAATAGTCTGCATCATCTGGTTGGTGGATTAACTTCTGTTCATTTTCTCTCTCATTCTCTTGATGTTGTTTATGTTTGAGATAATTTGGTGGAGAAAAGTAATTGAGACGAATGAAATACAAAGACGCCCTTTACCAGGCCAAGAGTCTATAGGCCCAGAGGTTGAATGGCGAATATGACATCTCAGACTACCTTCTCGAACGCACATCTTCTCCTTCGAGAGTGACCGATTTCATGGGTTCTGTGGAGATCAAGACGACCGAAGACAACCGCTGCCGAGGACTCTACGCCACCCAAGAAATAAGGACCAGGCAGCTCTTGCTGGTAAGCAACACTATCGTAGTTGCTTATAAGAGCATTTCTATGGCGATGTTTCAAGTGGACAACAGGCGTAAAATGAACAACACACCTTAGGAAAATATTTTGGCTGCGCTATTCTGTGCTGCCAGGAAATTGCAGAGATTGCTCCGTCAAATTTAATTCTATTCTTCTACAACCAACAACCTTTAGGTTTCTGCCATAGATCTATTTAAGACGGACGATCAAATCCTTGTTGGCCAAGAAGTAAAAAATGAAATTTTGCAAGTGGATGTTAAGTATATTCGGGAAATTGTAAGACTGGACTCATTGGATGAAGGCGTAGAGACTTTTGTTTCAAAATCAAAAATAACAGAAGCCGGACGTGGTCTCCAAGAACTGAAATATACCAGACTCTGGCTGTTGCCGTCCCTCATTAATGATTCCGGCCTGTGAAACTTGAGCTGGCTGGTAGTCGGAAATGCCATGTTTATACATGTTTCCAAGCCCATCGGGAGAGAAGAGATCACTGTTCCTTACTTTGATACCTCCTTTTCTTGTTGCAGCACAAAGCCAAGTGAAAGAACTGGGTTTTTAAGGGCAAGTGTAAGAGATACATTCCGGCGCACTCTTTAAGGAAATATCTGGACCCTATAGTTATGGTAAGGGTTGAACCACTGTATGACAGAAAATGAATTGATTGCTGGAAGGTCTCATCAACTTTTGAACCATATAGATCTTCTGGAACAAAAGAAAATTGTGAAGCCTTTCCCAAAAGAAGAGATCATCCAGAGTTCCCATGTTTTGAAAACAGAAGAAGAGAAGCTCTGGATTAGTGCATCTTTTTTGTCTGCATACCTCCTATCCACAATGTTGAGAGGCTTCGTTCCTTCCAGTGAGAAACTTGTGGAGGCTATTCATAGCATCGTGGTCGACAATGTACTAAATATGGCCATGGCAGCAGGGAAGTTGAAGAATTTCCGGCATTGGATGGTGGATGAAAATGAAGGAATTAATGCACGAATTGCATGAGACCAGGAAAGGGAGGTATGCATTAGTGTGTTTGGCAGACAAGTGAAAATGTTCTCAATGCGCTCATCCTCATGCATTCAAATGGACTCCATCATTACGAAACCATCACAAATTTCTCAATAAATGAATGTTTCAAGAGAACTCCAAAAACTTCCTTGGATAGTTTAATAACTGTGGGTTGAGTTATTTGACAATGGATTTAAAGGACCATAAATCAAAACAATGCATAGATTTTGAATGATTTGTATAAATAGTTTAAGTCAAATTCTCTCAATACTAATTTGAAAGATAGTTTATTTGGTTACTAGTTGAGAGTCACCAAAAATCTAGAATTAAAGATTTTGATTGATTTGTATAAATAGTGTAAGTCAAATTCTCTCTGAATTTTGAGTGTGATCTAAAATTCTACTTTCTCCATATGAAATTCAATGAGGTCAAAACCACTCTCAAACATCCTGAGTCATTTCATGGTAATGTTAAAAATTTAAGTAAAAGGATGAAAATGAAAGATAAAGGAGAATGTCACTTTTACTTAAATTGTTCAAGTCACCAGTTCAAACCGGTCTTTGACTCAAAACAGTGGAACCGATCTGAACCGGCCAGTACGGTTCGGTCCTTATAACGTTGCTTAAGTTGTATGCTGTGAGACCTTGTGGTCAAGGAGATCCATTGAGAAGAGTTGGATGTTATGTATCTTTCCTTATGATGAGACTGATGATCTCTCCCTTAGGTTGTGCACTATGAGACTTGTGATTGGTCGGGGAGATGGATCCTAATAGAGAGAAAGATTTGCATTTGTGATCTCTTCCTTAGGTTGTGGTTTGTGAGACGTATGATTGGTCGAGAAGATTGAATATGTTCTCAATGCGCTCATCCTCATGCATTGAAGCGGACTCCATCATTATGGAACCATCACAAATTTCTCAATAAATGAATGTTTCAAAAGAACTCCAAAAACTTCCTTGGATAGTTTAATTACTGTGGGTTGAGTTATTTGACAATGGATTTAAAGGACCATAAATCAAAACAATGCATAGATTCTGAATAATTTGTATAAATAGTTTAAGTCAAATTCTCTCAATACTAATTTGAAAGATAGTTTATTTGGTTACTAGTTGAGAGTCACCAAAAACCTAGAATTAAAGATTCTGAATGATTTGTATAAATAGTGTAAGTCAAATTCTCTCGATACTAATTTGCAAGATAGTTTATTTGGTTACTAGTTGAGAGTCACCAAAAATCTAGACTTAATAAATAAAAAATTCACATTTAGTTGTTAATTTTTTTGCCATGAAGATCTCTAATCTAGATTAAATGAATTTTGCTTTAAAAATGACATCTCATTAACAAACACCATCTAGGTACACCCATTGAACAACATAATCTATATTCAGGATAACTCACAATCTCGACTTTCTATATCATAGAGTTAATAAGCAATTTCATCTTTTTGGCCTTTAACTTCAATCTCGACTTTCTATATCATAGAGTTAATAAGCAATTTCATCTTTTTGGCCTTTAACTTCAGTTCATATTATAATAAGCATGTCTTTCGGATTAATCACATCAATGTTATTTGGTGACATTTCGAACTAACTAATGTGGTTTACTTCATATTCCTTGGAATTTCTCAAAACGAATTATTATCTTATAGTTATAAATATTATTGATGGGAATTTATTATTTTACGTGCTAATTTTAGATTAAATTTTAATAGTTTAAAAATGTAGATAAGAAAAGAAAGATATTTATTTATAACTAAGAGTAAAAAAAATATCATTAATCGGGTTCTTTCTTATTTTTCAGATTTATTATTTTTCTTAGTGATTTTAGATTAAATTTTCATCTTTTAATAATGTAAATAAGAATATGGAAATATATTTATATATGAGGAAAGGAAGATATTTATATATAAGAGTGAAAGAAATAAAAATGAGATGTATATAATTTAGATTTGATAGTTTAACTGTTGTATGTTGAGTTCTTTGACAATGGATTTAAAGGACAGTCAATCAAAACACTGCATACATTCTGAAAGATTTGTAAAAGAAGTCTAAGTCAAATGCTCTCAATATTGATTTGAATGATAATCCATTTGGTTATTAGTTGAGAGTCACCAAAAATCTAGATTTACCTAATATCTTTTTCTTTTTCTTTCACTACTTCTAGTAATGACCAAAGATAGTTCGTCTTCCATGAAGATCTCTCATATGGATTAAACAAATTTTGCTTAAAAATTGCATATTCTTAACAAACACCATTGAAGTACACCCACTAGCAACATAATCTATATTTAAGATATCTATATTTAGGATCTCGCAATCTGGACTTTTGGACTTTTTGTATCTTAGAGTTAATAAGCAATTTGAGATTTTGACATTAACTTCACTTCATATTCATATTCCTTGGTTTTTTTGCAAAATGAATTATTATCTTATAAATATTATTGATGGGATTCTTTTTTATTTTTGGAATTAATTATTTTACGTAGTAATTTTAGATTAAATTTTAATTTTTTAATAATGTAAATAAAAATGTGAAAGAGGAAAGAGAAAGAAATATATTTATAAGTAAAAGTAACAAATAAATATCATTCATTAAATTCTTTCATATTTGTTTAGATTTATTATTTTACTTAGTGATTTTAGATTAAATTCTCATATTTTAATAATGAAAATAAGAATGTGGAAATATATTTATATATCAGGAAAGGAATATATAAATGAAATGTATATATATTAGTTTTGAAGTTTGGGGTCGAACATGACTCTATTATTGTATTTGACGATTCCATTTAAATATGGAAGATCGTAAATGAAATTTAGCCCAAACGAAATTGTAGTTTTTACAGTGTATTCGGATAAACTATCAATTTTTGTTAAAAACATATACTATTATAGTTTTATAAATTAAATGATTGATAAGTATTAATAAACATCAATCCATAATAAGTATTTAAAGATTTTATAATACATCTCATGGTATAAATTCATTTTAACTAAAGATCTAGTAAGTAGGCTAGAAGGATCAAATCTCATGACGCTCAAACTTATTTTAGGGTACCCAATTTAAACATGCATTTCCAATAAATCTTTGCTGGAATTCACACTACATTGTAATATCAACCCAACATTGATGTTTTATAATACTTTTAATTAAAATTAATCAAATATGTATTTTCATTTTTATTTTTTCTATATTTTTTTTTCATTTAGAGAATATTTTATTTTTATTTTAAAAGGAACACGTGTCAACTTGTTGAGCACTAAGGGAATTATACAGTTGTTCTTGGTGCAAAAATTGTAAAAATAATTTAATTATTATTATTGTTATTATTAACCATAAAAGGAATTAACATATAACTTAAATACGCATGCATTTAAATAAACATGTAACAAAAATTTTCAAGGATTAAAGGTCACTTTATCATGAAGATTTTTAATTTGTAAATAGATTTTGTTAGAATACTATGGACCAATACCATGGTTCATCAATATCATATCCCAAAAACCATAACTCATTTCATGGCACTTGTTCGAATGACATTTTTATTTAGTTAATCAATTCAATTAAAATGACAAAAATGGAATAACTACTTTGAAGATCAATTTCAACTTTTGATTTGTGAATATCATTAAGAATATTCTAGAATGTTTCATGGAGGTTAAATAATTATCATTTACCTAGCAATTATTGATAATTAAAATGAAATTATGGAATCCCTAGTCCAAAATAAACAAGTCTACTAATATAATTCATATCACACTGATGAAACCAACCCATAAGAGAAAAAATTGTAATAACTTTTAAAATAAAATATCATTTGAGGCATGGAGGTTAAATGTAGAAAATAAATTCTTGAAAAACTAAAAATTAAGTGTTTCAACTTATAGTTAGATTTTAGGAGCTCTTTTTACTAATATAATTGACGAGTTTTGCAATTTTTTAATATTTACCATGTTAATCTTTTTAGCTAGTGAGCTATCTTATAAGATTTTGACGAAGAACACTAACTTCATTTAACAAACAATTAATTATGCCTTTATTCAGTAAATAATTTATTATATAAATGAAGAACAATAGGAGTGGAGGCCTAGTAGGTGGCTTCTGCTCCAACAACGATCTCTGATGGCACCCACTAACTTGATCTGATAAGTCTCAGTACTGTCACTTGCTTCCATTTTTCAATGTAAGCCCCTACTTGACATACATCCACATTTTGGTTTTCGTTTTGAGGGAAGAATGGGTTAAGTCTAACCCTCCTGATCAATGAAGAATTCACCAAAGCTAAACACATTGTATGATTAACAGACAAAGTTTAAGCTCCCCCCTAACAGCCACACAATACAGGAGTCATTGTTACATGCATGTTATGGTAATATTTTTACTATGGAAGAAACACTAGTCGATTACTCGGAGGACCCACTAGAGGGTAAAACCATTTTCACCTCACCGAAAATGAGTCCTCGAGGTGAGCAACAACTCCCCTAGTGGCTAGGAAACAATGGATTCAATGATGGCACACTTTCCTCTCCAAGGTAGCATTTTGGATGGTCATTTTGTGAGAAGAACAAACTCAGAAGACTTAATTGAGGATGTTGTTGGACTGGTTCTTTCCTTGGGAACCTCAAAACTTGAAGGTGGCCAATTCACAGTTCCCTTCCATGACTCCCCTTATGGTAACACTAGATATACCTCCTTCTCTTCTTTGTATGAAGGTGCAACTCCTTTCTAGAATTTTTCATGGTCAAAGAGTTCTTTCTTTGAAAATCATGTTGTAGTGGCTCCTAGTATCCTCTGTCATGCAGGCTACCCCTTGATCTAGCCCTTTTTAGAAGATACACTGCTTGTGAGTTTTTTTCTCAGCTGTCCCTATATACCCTCTTCATCGACTCTAGAAATATCCCTTTAATAATTTCTTAAAATCACCAAAGTTAACTGGTCATTAGCAAAATTTGATGCTTAAAATAACAAGTGACCAACATATTTATCTTATCACCAACAAACCTACCGATGATCAATGAAATTTGACGAGTAGCATAATGTGCTACCTGAAATATTTCACTAGCCACTGACAAGCCTATAACCATTAGGAAAAATTCAATGGGAAGCATAATGTGCAACCTAACATATTTCATCGATTTTTGACACCCTTATCAATAATTGGAGAAATTTGATGAGTAGCAAAATATGTAACCCAAAATATTTCATTGACCTCCAACTGGCCTATCAGTGCTTAACAAAATTTTTTGGGTAGCATAATGTGTGACACAATGCATTTAATCGATCACCAATAAGCCTATCAGTGTAGGTAGCAGAGTGTTTATCCATGTTGACTTCTCAACACATCCTCTTAAAATTCACTACAAAGAAATTTTAGGATACAACTTTGTTTTCTCAACTTCAACTTATTGTCCCATTTATGTTTTCTAACTAATCATGTTGTTGAAAATTTTAATGAATAATGTTTTATATTGTTGAGATTCATTGAAAAATATCGAAGAAATTTTGGAAAAACACAATCAACTTTAATAATTGCCTAAAATAACCCAATTAGATATTAGAAAAACTTGATGCATAACATAACACGTGACCAACATATTTGTCTTATCACCAACAAACCTACCGATGACCAATGAAATTTGATGAGTAACATAATGTGCGACCCGAAATTTTTCACCAACCACTAACAAGCCTATTAGCATTAGTAAAAATTCAATGGGAAACATAATGTGCAACCTAACATATTTCACCTATTTTTGAAACCCCTCTCAATGATTAAAGAAATTTGATGACTAGCAAAATGTGTCACCCAAAATATTTCATTGACCTCCAACAGCCCTATCAGTGTTGAACAAGATTTGATGGCTAACAAAATGTGTGACACAATGAATTTCATTGATCATCAATAAGCTTATTAGTGACAATGAAATATCTTTGGTTGGACATGATGTAACTCAAAAGAATTCGTCAATGGCCAACAAATCCCATAAGTGTCTAGAAAATTGTGTTACCTAGAGGATTTCATTGATACCATAGAGTTTATCCATCACCAAAAGGTCGTCAACATTCAATGACTTAATGGACATTAGTGAAATCCTAATGTTGATTTTCGATGTTAACCAAATCACTCAATAGGGCACTAATAATATTTCTCAACCATCCATTTAAAAGAAGAAGTTCGATTTGAGCGAGTCCATCTTGTCATAAATTAGGCCCAATGACATCAAACCATGTAATTCCATCTCACCATTAACACAATCAACAAATATTTAACTTGAAAATGTTATTTGTGATGGTCGAAAATCAATAATTGATGGAATTTACCTAGTACAACATCAATGTAACCATAAGGAAAACATCAAAACTTGAAATACATAACACTAATTAGCAATCCATGATGTCATCCACTAATGGGTAATCATTGATGAATGCATCCAAAATCCTTTTGAAATTACCAAATTGCAGTTTCATGTGCTTGGAACATCAGACCAGCCATCAATGTCGATTCAAGCATACACTACTACATTAGGACTAGACAATTCAGAAATTTTGTCATAAATAACATAGATTGGGCACCCAATTGGATTTAAATTCACCTACAATCTTGTAATGCTTCATTCCATAAAAAGAATTCAAACAAAAGTCAAACCTAGTTGGATTTAAATTCACCTAGAATCTTGTAATGTTTCATTCTGTAAAAAAATTTCAAACAAAAGTGAAACAATGAAGCAACTATTGTTTCAATACATGGTGATATCACTTATTTATATTTGATTATTGTTTTATCATTAAGGGATTTGAGATGCAACCTTCATATTTTACATTAGGTGAAATCATCCTTAGTTTAGAGTTATTCATGGTAATTTCCAAACATTTCCCATCCTTTTTCTTTTTCTATATAAAAAATTGGATTTATTTTTTTTTGCATGTAGTGTCAAACAAAGAAATGCTACAAAAGGGAGATGTAGTGTGGAAATATCCAAATAATCCAAATATGAAGGCTAAGGAAGCAGTCATAACATCTATCCCTATGATGATACATGAGGAAGAATATAAATTAGGAAGATGATCAAATGTTATTTCATTGTCGAAGAGAAATTTGGATATGAGGATCCTTTGATTTGGGGATAGAAAATAAAGAATATGATTGTCGATGATGATTCTATCCTAGAAATACGTGTATACTATGTCCAAGAACTAATAACACACATACTTCACACCATATAGTTAACAATACCAATGAAAGGTAGATTATTTTGTTTTTAATTTTATCAAGAAATCAACTTTACATTTGGTAACGGGAAGGGCATTAGCATTTCCATCGATAGAATTGATCAAATAGGTTACCAATCACACCAAGCTCAAAAGTGGTATGATCATCAGTGAAAAGGGAGAATGCAAGGACAATGTCCTACCTCAAGATGTAAGAAATTACTGTGAGTTTGCTCATTTCAATCTTTCATTCTCTCTTTGGGTGTAACCACAAGTTTAATCAGTCAAGGTGTCCCATGGGTCTAGGGAAGCCTCACTAGAATTAAACCTTTCCCAATGGTGAAAAACTCATATCTTTACACCATTGGAGTCTTGTAAAATTTTCCCCTTATATAACACATTTTGAGAAGGAGTTTTTATCATTAGGACAACCTGGAGAGTTTCAACATTATCCTAACTTACAAGGCATTAAGTATGCACATGGTACAAACATGCTATCAAAAAAGGAGAAATGCAAAGCTTAGTTAGTAGCAAAGGGTTATTCCCAGTTACAAGGAATTAAATTTGTTGATATTTTTTCTCTTGTTCCTAAGTTTACTTCTATTATATTTCTTATATATATTGTACTACTTTTTATCTTGAAGTAGAACAAATGGATGTCGACATAACATTCCTTTTTGGGGATCTAGAAGAAGAAAACTACATTAAGAAACTAGAAGGATTTGTTGTGAAAGGAAAGAAAGAGTTGATATGCATGCTAAAAAATTCCTTCTATGAGTTAAAGCAATCACCAATGATATTGTATCAAGAATTTGATACTTATATATTGGGACTTGAACCATCCCCAATTCACCCAACTGGGGTGATGTAATCGACACCGACACCATTACCATAATCATAAAATATACATATACATAACATGGCATAATAACATGAAATAAAAACCATAAAAGATAAACGAGGGGAATGAATAAAATAAGTTTCAAATACTTATATGTTAAAATATGTCAATCAAAATATGGAATTTGGGATAACATTATTTTTAGCAAACGTTAATACAAGGTCATGGTTGGGCTTCGCTATCAAAATATACAACTATGATTTGGCAAAGTTTCCTTGGGCGGGAAAAAAATGAGCTTGAGCTCCTCACAAGAACTTTTAAAAGACACAACCTCCATCATATCTTTAAAGAGCATTGCATGTATATGAAACTCTTACATCCATATGAACATTAGTCTCTCCCTAAGGACTCATGTTTCAAGACATGCTCACATATGAAGAGTTATGGAACAAAATGCAATAGAGAGAATATTATGACTTGCTTCGTATCCACTACCCCAAAATAAGGAAAAGGGAAAAACAAAGAAAGCAACTCCCTTCAAAAGTAGAGGCCCTTTGAGGGGCCATAAATGAAGAGAAAAGGCTTAAAGCCAAGGTCCTTAAAAGGAAAATATTTCAAGCCAAAATGAGAATAGAACAACAAAGGTTGGTCGAGACCAAAGCCTTCATTGTTGATCAAGTAACTCTTCATGATGATGAATGAAAAACATAGACAAATGTATATAGCCTTCCAAGATTCATACTTGATACAAATGCTCAACTATGAACACATTCATTATATATAAGCATATTTTTATTTGTAAGTTAAGGTCCCACCTACAATGCTCATGTTGGCTGCCAATTTTTATATACACACATATATTAAATTGCACACATATGAAATAAAACTTTTGTATGTGTGTGACTTTTGTAATTGCACACAAATATAACACTATGCATATCTAAAAGCCAAACATGTAGATTTGGAAGTGCATATAGGAAAATATTTATAAAAGCTTATTGTCATATTTGTTGTCCTCCTAATACTTCAAATTTTAATAGGTACTCTATAAATGGTATCTCATGAAAAATGAGGCCATGTATGCCCACCACTTGTCATCTTATAATTGAATCCAGACCATCTCAGGATGCACTGAGGCATCTAGTAATCAAGCCCTTTGCTGCACATCACATTGGATTAATAACTAGATATATGATACATTTGGATAATATGTTTATATGTAGGAATCTAGGCCTCCACAAGTGCAACCAAGAAATGCTTAAGAAAATAGTCAAATCTATATTTCCTTACCTTAGCCAACATGTGGACCCAAACATAATGGTGATATAGATGGAATGACAGGTGGGTCTAGGTGGCAGAGGACATCAACATGGCAACCAAAGGTGATGACACATGACACTCATTTTTTTCACTTTTAGGTGGTTAATTGGATAGGCGGTAGATGACACATGGAGGTAGCAAAGAATAACACATGGAAATGTGTTGACTTAGAAGATTAGGTGGCAGTGACATCTAATTGATGACATGGTAGTGACATGGAAGAGATTATGTAGTAGTGACATGGAAGACATGACATGGCAAGAGAACCAAGTGGAAAGTTTTGTTTGGTTCTCAAAATTTCCACATGATAACTCTCGAAGTCTCAGGACTTGCACTGGGATTTGTTCGGTAGACTTTTTCTTTTTATTTTAATTTTCTCAAGTAGGACCATACCATGCCATGCAAGAATCTTATTGTCTAGGGTTGTAGGCAGCATGGACATGAGATTGAAGTCATGATCTGAATTCATCAAAAGAAAAATAATTTGGTTGAGGTTCCAAAAATGGTCTTGATTTCGCACGTAACAGGTTATTTGGTTATTTGGGCCTTCGGGTATAAAGAAATATAGTGTATAAAATTTTAATCTTGGATATGAATATAAATGAATAGGTGAAATACCTATTAAATTTCTTGTCCGCACTTGGTCATATGGATTCCATTAGATCCCTTAGAAATGAAGTGTTATATGAAAGTGCATATAGGAAATTCAAATTGTTTTGTTTTGTTTTTGTTTTTGTTTTTATTTATTTATTTTATGAAAATATGTTAATTTTATTGACACATCATTTAACTAATCATTCACAAATGACAAGTGGTGGACATGCACGACATCATTTTGCATGAGATCCCATTTATAGAGTACCTATAAAAATTTGAAGTATTAGGAGAACAACAAATATGACAATAATATTTTATAAATATTTTCCTATATGCGTTTCTGCATATACATGTGTGGTTGTTAAATATGCATGTTGCTATATTTGTGTGAAATTACAAAATTCACACATATAAAAAATATTTCTTTCATATACGTGCACTTTAATATATGTGTGTATATAAAAATTGGGAGCCAACATGACTGTTGTAGGTGGGACCTTAACTTAGAAATGAAACTATGCTTAAATATCAAAAAGAGATTAAATATATTGACAGTTTCATATGCAGAAATGAAAGTGCATTTACGAAAGTGGACTAATCTATATCTTCTTGCATATCTATATGCATATAAAAAAGTGCTTGCGTATACATATGGCTTCTAACATTGAAAGGGGTGGAGTTTGGGGTAGTTGTTTTCATTTGTTTCTCTTTCTTGCTAGAGACTGATGTAGGGTGAGAGGTATGGTGACAAAAAGCACATGGGTGAACTTCTCATGGGGCTTCTTACTAAAAGACATAGTAAATGGTTTGAGGCATCTCATCCACTGTCGAAGTAGCAAGGAGTGTTGGTGTCATCGTTTGGATTGATGGAGGGCCTATAATGCATCTTGTCAGGTGTATCCAACCATCTGCCACCTCGCAACGTATCATCCATGTCCAGCCCAATGACTCTTCAGTAGACCTACCTATTAAAGGCACACCGACCTCACTTTAATGGTTGTCATACAAATTCTAATTTTCCTTCCTTGGACAAGCAAGGCACCCTTTCCCCAAGCAATTTGACCTCCCTCATCTCTTAGTGCTGGGAAAAATACTAAGAGGGGAGGGGGAGGGTGGGTTGGTGAATTAGTATTTTAAACTCACTTTAAACTTTTCATTTAATATTCTTCATTTTGTACACTACTGTCATTTATGAAAACCACGTATATATGTGACTTCTATGAAGTAAAGCCACGTATATTCAATTAACTAACTTTTCGTATGTTCCATCAAATATTCATCTTTAACTAGTGCATCATTATGTCATTATTCATTTATTAAGAAGAAACCATGACAAGTAAAGAGAAGCTAACACAAAACATAAGAAACACACATAGAACACTAAGGTTTTATGTGGAAACCCAATGTGGGACAAAACCATCATTGTCGCCATCTTTGTCTTCTTCTTTTATTACAAAGGAAAACATATTACATTCTTGTATTGGCGCAGACTCATACCAGTATATAGGGACCCACCTGTAAAAGGCTACAACCTTCTCTTATTCTCCAGCACCCATTGGAACGGAGCTCCAACCCCTTGATCTTGTTTATCGACTCCTACCAAAAGGGAGCTCCTACCCCCTGTACAAATTCTCCAGCTACTACTTGAAGGAAGCTTTGACTCCCTCAACGAAGGCTCCAACCTTCAACACCTCTTGGTTACCACGTTTCATAATGTTTCATTCTAGATCCACCTAACTCAACACATCAAAAATGTAGGCCACATTTCATCATATTTTCAGATTGGACCCACTTCTATCATTAAGCTCAAACCAAGTAACAATTGTAAAAACAATCACTGAATCAAATCACCCAATCATTGAACCGACTGAATCATCAAATCAATCGCTGAATCAAATCACCCAATCTTTGAACCAAATGAATCATCAAATCAATCACTGAATCTTTGTCAACCACTGCAACTAGATCAAAGAAATTCATATCATATCATATCAATGCATAACCACTCATAAGTATACTAGACCATGTACTATTCATCACAAAAACCAAATGTTGTCACTGTAAACCCTGATCAAACACATGTCAAAATGTATATGCTACATCTATGAAGCACACATGTGTATGTACACGATTCCTCTAAAGATGACCTACGTACAAATTTCAATATATTGACAGTTGAATATGAATCACTTTAATACTGAAATAACCACTAAATCAATTACTACATCAATCATAGATCATTAATCTAATTACATATCACAACACAGTAACATATTTACTAATCAAAATTTCATTCCATAACCAACTGAACTCAACCAATACGGTCAAACACAGATTATCATGATAGAAACATCATTGACAGACAACAACAAACATAGCAAAACAAATGAAATGTCATCAACAAGCCATATTGCAAAACCCTAGAAGACATACGCGACTTCCATAAAACATATCAATGTATGTATGAAACAACCATGCATAACACCCATGTACAAGTTCTGAACACACTGAAAAGCGAATATATTCTACGAAGTCTTTTTAGTGTGTCTCGAAAAATGTATATGTATTCTGCGAAGTCTTTTTAGTGTCTTCAGAAAAGCGTATATATTTTGCATAGTCTTTTCAATGTGTTCAGAAAAGCGTAT
This sequence comes from Pinus taeda, assembly GCA_000404065.3. Lineage (NCBI taxonomy): Eukaryota > Viridiplantae > Streptophyta > Pinopsida > Pinales > Pinaceae > Pinus > Pinus taeda. Next base: position 78,011 of record APFE030808438.1, read on the forward strand.
ATATTCTGCGAAGTCTTTTTAGTGTGTTCAGAAAAACATACATATATTTTGCGAAGTCTTTTCAATGTGTTCAAAAAAGCGAATATATTTTTCAAATTCTTTTTAGTGTGTTCAAAATCAGTATGTGGGTGTTATGCATGGTTGTTGCACATCAACTACAATCTTGTATACTATATTTTTCTAGCATTTGTTTCAAAGACAATAATTAATACAATGAGGATATGTTTTAGTTTTTGTTATGAGAGAAAAGATAATTCAAAGTTTTTCTTGGGTGCATTCTTGTATGCTATGTTTATATGCATTTGTTCCAAAGTCAATAAGTAATACGATGAGGATTTCTTTTGTTCTAGCTTTTTTAAAGAGAAAATATTGGGAAATGGATGACATTGGTGGTTTAGTAGAGCTTCATGGTTCAAGAACTCTTTCTTATTTGGAAAGTATCTTACAACCAAGAACCTATGGAGGCCAATAACTAATGATGATTATTAGAGAAAAGTCATAGAATAAATATGAATAATTGATATATATATTTAAAAGAACGAACAATAGATTAACTGATCAATATTTCAGAAACTTTAGAATGCTTGCTACCCTTAGGTTTGTGGTATTGTAAGATTAATAATTGTGAATTGAAAGAAAATCAAATAGGCCGAGATCCCTAGATAACTGGAACTTAGGAAATCAAACACATAAATAACCTTAGAAGGGAACATAGGAAATAAAACACATAAATAGCCTTTGAAGGACTCTATTTGAGAAAGGACAATGACAACTCACATTGGTTAAATTTTATGATCAAGAGATAATGGAGGCATATCTAAACAATATCATTGAATGTATTTCTAAATATTTCTTCTTCTCATAAAAAATGGATATAAATTTTGTATTTTTCTTCTTCTCCCAATAGAGTTAATGCTTAAAATATTTGATTGTTTCATAAAGAAAAAAAAAATAAAAAATAAAAAATAAACATGGGTTAAAAATTCAATTAATTATTTGCCTAAGAATAAGGATGCCTTAATATATGTCAAATTGGTGTAAATACAATAAGTATGTGGGCCATATTAAATGGATGGACACTCTTTGTTTGGCTCTTGGTGGAGCATAAAAGGATTGGAATGCAATCCATAAGTTATTAACAAATATCTAATATTTTCATTATTTATATTTTATTAGTTTTCCAATATTCAATATAAACTATTTAAAAATATTATATTTTTAACGTAATGTCTTTAGTTATCTTTTATCCACGAATCACATATCTGAAGTCAAGGGCTGAGTTTTAATTAAGTCTAAATAATTAAGTGTACTATGTTCCAGTTATTAAACTATTAAACCATTATCTGCAGACGCCTTTTGAGCTTTTATTAACTGCACGCACGCTTTCAATAATTACGCATATCTAGTTATTAACTATAAGTTATGGTTGTGCCAGCGCTTGACGGCCACCAATAAATCCTATGCTATTGGGCCATTAATGCATAAGATTTATTGATTGCCAGTACCATATGCTTGGTGTATGCCCTTCTTAATATGCATACCCATACATAGCCATCATCTTTCAACCAACGTTTAAGGTTTCAGCTTCAGCCGCTAGATTAATCGCTTTGACCCACACAACTCCATAATTCATACTTCTATCACATCAGCTAGTTAATGCAGTTCTAATCTCAATGCCATTGTTTACCATTTCAAACCTCCCTGTTCACTATTTCAAATTGGCAATGGCGCCCAATTATTTTGAAATTAATTTATTTTGATTTCCAACTGGCGCACAAATATTTTGTTATCCCTCCTCTGGTATCAGCTCATATAGCAGCCTGGCCTAGGAGCTGAGCCAGTCCATACCCAGAAGTTTTATCAGGCACTCCCCCAGCGAAATTTTCTGCGCGTTGCTGAAATAGTCTGCATCATCTGGTTGGTAGATTAAATTCTGTTCATTTTCTCTCTCATTCTCATGATGTTGTTTATGTTTGAGATAATTTGGTGGAGAAGAGTAATTGAGATGAATGAAATACAAAGATTCCCTTTACCAGGCCAAGAGTCTATAGGCCCAGAGGTTGAATGGCGAATATGACATCTCAGACTACCTGCTCGGACGCCCATCTTCTCCTTCGAGAGTGACCGATTTCATGGGTTCTGTGGAGATCAAGAAAACCGAAGACAACCGCTGCCGAGGACTCTATGCCACCCAAGAAATAAAGACCAGGCAGCTCTTGCTAGTAAGCAACACTGTCACAGTTGCTTATAAGAGCGTTTCTATGGCCATGTTTCAAGTGGACAACAGGCGTAAAATGAACAACGCATCTTAGGAAAATCTTATGGCTGCGCTAGTCTGTGCTGCCAGGAAATCATAGAGATTGCTCCGTCAAATTTAATTCTATTCTTCTACGACCAGCAACCTTTAGGTTTCTACCATAGATCTATTTAAGACGGACGATCAAATCCTTGCTGGCCAAGAAGTAAAAAATGAAATTTTGCAAGTGGATGTTAACTATATTCGGGAAACTGTAAGACTGGACTCATTGCATGAAGGCGTAGAGACTTTTGTTTCAAAATACAAACTAACAGAAGCCGGAGGTGGTCTTCGAGAACTGAAATATACCAGAATCTGGTTGTTGTCGTCCCTCATTAATGATTCCTGCCTGCGAAACTTGAGCTGGCTGATAGTCGGAAATTCCATGTTTATACATGTTTCCAAGCCCATCGGGAGAGAAGAGATCAATGTTCCTTACTTTGATACCTCCTTTGCTTGTTGCAGCACCAAGCCAAGTGAAAGAACTGGGTTTTTAAGGGCAAGTGTAAGAGATACATTCCAACGCACTCTTTAAGGAAATCTCTGGACCCTATAGTTATGGTAAGGGTTGAACCACTGTATGACAGAAAATGAATTGATCGCTGGAAGGTCTCATCAACTTTTGAACCATATAGATCTTTTGGAATAGAAAAAAATTGTGAAGCCTTTCCCAAAAGAAGAGATCATCCAGAGTTCCCATGTTTTGAAAATAGAAGAAGAGAAGCTCTGGATTAGTGCATCATTTTTGTCTGCATACCTCCTATCCACAATCTTGAGAGGCTTTGTTCCTTCCAATGAGAAACTCGTGAAGGCTATTCATAGCATCGTGGCTGACAATGTACTAAATATGGCCATGGCAGTAGGGAAGTTGAAGAATTTCCGGCATTGGATGGTGGATGAAAATGAAGGAATTAATGCACGACTTGCAAGAGACCAGGCAAGGGAGGTATGCATTAGTGTGTTTGGCAGACAAGTGAATATGTTCTCAATGCGCTCGTCCTCATGCATTCAAATGGACTCCATCATTACGAAACCATCACAAATTTCTCAATAAATGAATGTTTCAAGAGAACTCCAAAAACTTCCTTGGATAGTTTAATAACTGTGGGTTGAGTTATTTGACAATGGATTTAAAGGACCATAAATCAAAACAATGCATAGATTTTGAATGATTTGTATATATAGTTTAAGTCAAATTCTCTCAATACTAATTTGAAAGATAGTTTATTTGGTTACTAGTTGAGAGTCACCAAAAATCTAGAATTAAAGATTTTGAATGATTTGTATAAATAGTGTAAGTCAAATTCTCTCTAAATTTTGAGTGTGATCTAAAATTCTACTTTCTCCATATGAAATTCAATGAGGTCAAAACCACTCTCAAACATCCTGAGTCATTTCATGGTAATGTTAAAAATTTAAGTAAAAGGATGAAAATGAAAGATAAAGGAGAATGTCACTTTTACTTAAATGGTTCAAGTCACCAGTTCGAACCGGTATTTGACTCAAAACAGTGGGACCGATCTGAACCAGCCAGTACAGTTTGATCATTATAACATTGCTTAAGTTGTGTGCTGTGAGACCTTGTGGTCGAGGAGATCCATTGAGAAGAGTTGGATGTTATGTATCTTTCCTTATGATGAGACTGATGATCTCTCCCTTAGGTTGTGGACTATGAGACCTATGATTGGTCGGGGAGATGGATCCTAATAAAGAGAAAGATTTGCATTTGTGATCTCTTCCTTAGGTTGTGGTTTGTGAGACGTATGATTGGTCGAGAAGATTGAATATGTTCTCAATGCGCTCATCCTCATGCATTCCAATGGACTCCATCATTATGGAAACATCACAAATTTCTCAATAAATGAATGTTTCAAGAGAACTCCAAAAAATTCATTGGATAGTTTAATTACTGTGGGTTGAGTTATTTGACAATGGATTTAAAGGACCATAAATCAAAACAATGCATAGATTCTGAATGATTTGGATAAATCGTTTAAGTCAAATTCTCTCAATACTAATTTGAAAGATAGTTTATTTGGTTACTAGTTGAGAGTCACCAAAAATCTAGAA
>APFE030808438.1:83175-134120 GCA_000404065.3 Pinus taeda
AATATTATTGATGGGAATTTATTATTTTACGTGCTAATTTTAGATTAAATTTTAATAGTTTAAAAATGTAGATAAGAAAAGAAAGATATTTATTTATAACTAAGAGTAAAAAAAATATCATTAATCGGGTTCTTTCTTATTTTTCAGATTTATTATTTTTCTTAGTGATTTTAGATTAAATTTTCATCTTTTAATAATGTAAGTAAGAATATGGAAATATATTTATATATGAGGAAAGGAAGATATTTATATTTAAGAGTGAAAGAATTAAAAATGAGATGTATATAATTTAGATTTGATAGTTTAACTGTTGTATGTTGAGTTCTTTGACAGTGGATTTAAAGGACAGTCAATCAAAACATTGCATACATTTTGAAAGATTTGTAAAAGAAGTCTAAGTCAAATGCTGTCAATATTGATTTGAATGATAGTCCATTTGGTTATTAGTTGAGAGTCACCAAAAATCTAGATTTACCTAATATCTTTTCTTTTTCTTTACTTCTAGTAATGACCAAAGATAGTTCGTCTTCCATGAAGATCTTTTATATGGATTAAACGAATTTTGCTTAAAAATTGCATATTCTTAACAAACACCATTGAAGTACACCCACTAGCAACATAATCTATATTTAAGATATCTATATTTAGGATCTCGCAATCTGGACTTTTGGACTTTTTGTATCTTAGAGTTAATAAGCAATTTGAGATTTTGACATTAACTTCACTTCATATTCATATTCCTTGGTTTTTTTGCAAAATGAATTATTATCTTATAAATATTATTGATGGGATTCTTTTTTATTTTTGGAATTAATTATTTTACGTAGTAATTTTAGATTAAATTTTAATTTTTTAATAATGTAAATAAAAATGTGAAAGAGGAAAGAGAAAGAAATATATTTATAAGTAAAAGTAACAAATAAATATCATTCATTAAATTCTTTCATATTTGTTTAGATTTATTATTTTACTTAGTGATTTTAGATTAAATTCTCATATTTTAATAATGAAAATAAGAATGTGGAAATATATTTATATATCAGGAAAGGAATATATAAATGAAATGTATATATTTTAGTTTTGAAGTTTGGGGTCAAACAGGACTCTATTATTGTATTTGACGATTCCATTTAAATATGAAAGATTGTAAATGACATTGAGCCCAAATGAAATTGTAGTTTTTACGATGTATTTGGATAAACTATCAAATTTTGTTAAAAACATAAACTATTATAGTTTTATAAATTAAATGATTGATAAGTATTAATAAACATCAATCCATAATAAGTATTTAAAGATTTTATAATACATCTCATGGTATAAATTCATTTTAACTAAAGATCTAGTAAGTAGGCTAGAAGGAGCAAATCTCATGACGCTCAAACTTATTTTAGGGTACCCAATTTAAACATGCATTTCCAATAAATCTTTGCTGGAATTCACACTACATTGTAATATCAACCCAACATTGATGTTTTATAATACTTTTAATTAAAATTAATCAAATATGTATTTTCATTTTTATTTTTTCTATATTTTTTTTTCATTTAGAGAATATTTTATTTTTATTTTAAAAGGAACACGTGTCAACTTGTTGAGCACTAAGGGAATTATACAGTTGTTCTTGGTGCAAAAATTGTAAAAATAATTTAATTATTATTATTGTTATTATTAACCATAAAAGGAATTAACATATAACTTAAATACGCATGCATTTAAATAAACATGTAACAAAAATTTTCAAGGATTAAAGGTCACTTTATCATGAAGATTTTTAATTTGTAAATATATTTTGTTAGAATACTATGGACCAATACCATGGTTCATCAATATCATATCCCAAAAACCATAACTCATTTCATGACACTTGTTCAAATGACATTTTTGTTTAATTAATCAATTCAATTAAAATGACAAAAATGGAATAACTACTTTGAAGATCAATTTCAACTTTTGATTTGTGAATATCATTAAGAATATTCTAGAATGTTTCATGGAGGTTAAATAATTATCATTTATCTAGCAATTATTGATAATTAAAATGAAATTATGGAATCCCTATTCCAAAATAAACAAGTCTACTAATATAATTCATATCAAACTAATGAAACCAACCCATAAGAGAAAAATTTGTAATAACTTTTAAAATCAAATATCATTTGAGGTATGTAGGTTAAAACGTAGAAAATGAATTCTTAAAAAACTAAAAGTTAAGTGTTTCAACTTATAGTTAGATTTTAGGAGCTCTTTTTATTGATATAATTGATGAGTTTTCAATTTTTTAATATTTACCATGTTAATATTTTTAGCTAGTGAACTATCTCATAGGATTTTGACAAAGAACACTAACTTCATTTAACAAATAATTAAGTTATGCCTTTATTTAGTAAATAATTTATTATATAAATGAAGAACAATAGGAGTGGAGGCCCAGTAGGTGGCTTCTACTCCAACAACAACCTCTGATGGCACCCACTAACTTGATCTGATAGGTCTCAGTACTGCCACTTGCTTCCATGTTTCAATGTAAGCCCCTACTTGACATACATCCACGTTTTAGTTTTTGTTTTGAGGGAAGAATGGGCTAAGTCTAACCCTCCTAAACAGAGTAAGTCACTAGAGCTAAACACATTGTATGATTAAAAGACAAAGTTTAATCTCCCCCGTAATGACCACAAAATACAGGAGTCAGTGTTACATGCATGTTATGGTAATATTTTTACTATGGAAGAAACACTAGTCGATTATTCGGAGGACCCACTAGAGGGTAAAAGTCCTCGAGGTGAGCAACAACTCCCCTTGTGGCTAGGAAACAATGGATTCATTGATGGCACACTTTCCTCTCCAAGGTAGTATTTTGGATGGTCATTTTGTGACAAGAACAAACTTAGAAGACCTCATTGAGGATGTTGTTGGACCGGTTCTTCCCTCGGGAACCTCAAACATTGAAGGTGGCCAGTTCACAGTTCCCTTCCATGACTCCCCTTATGGTAACACTAGATATACCTCCTTCTCTTCTTTGTATGAAGGTGCAACTCCTTTCCAAAATTTTTCATGGTCAAAGAGTTTTTTCTTTGAAAATCATGTTCTAGTGGCTCCTAGTATCCTCTGTCATGCAGACCACCCCTTGATCTGGCCCTTTTCAGAAGATACACTGCTTGTGAGTGTTTTTGCTCAGCGATCCCTATATCCTCTCTTCATCGACTCTAGAAATATCCCTTTAATAATTTCTTAAAATCACTCATGTTCATTGGTCATTAGCAAAATTTGATGCATAACATAACAAGTGACCAACATATTTATCTTATCACCAACAAACCTACCGATGATCAATGAAATTTGATGAGTAGCATAATGTGCTACTCGAAATATTTCACTAGCCACTGACAAGCCTATCAACATTAGGAAAAATTCAATGGGAAACATAGTGTGCAACCTAACATATTTCATCGATTTTTGACACCCTTATTAATTGGACAAATTTGATGAGTAGCAAAATATGTAACCCAAAATATTTCATTGACCTCCAATTGGCCTATCAATGCTTAACGGAATTTGTTGGGTAGCATAATGTGTGACACAACACATTTAATCGATCACCAATAACCTTATCAATGTAGGTATCAGAGTGTTTCTCCATGTTGACTTCTCAACACATCCTCTTAAAATTCACTACAAAGAAATTTTAGGATACCACTTCGTTTTCTCAACTTCAACTTACTGTCCTATTTATGTTTTCTATGTAATCATCTTGTTGAAAATTTTGATGAATAATGTTTTATATTGTTGAGATTCATATGAAAAATATCCAAGAAATTTTGGAAAAACACAATCATCTTTAATAATTGCTTAAAATAACCCAATTGGATATTAGAAAAACTTGATGCATAAAATAACACGTGACCAACATATTTGTCTTATCACCAACAAACCTACCGATGACCAATAAATTTGATGAGTAGCATAATGTGCCACCCGAAATTTTTCACCAACCACTGACAAGCCCATTAGCATTAGTAAAAATTCAATGGGAAACATAATGTGCAACCTAACATATTTCACCTATTTTTGAAACCCCTCTCAATGATTAGAGAAATTTGATGACTAGAAAAATCTGTCACCCAAAATATTGCATTGACCTCCAACAACCCAATCAGTGTTGAACAAGATTTGATGGGTAACAAAATGTGTGACACAATGCATTTCATCGATCATCAATAAGCTTATCAGTGACAATGAAATATCTTTGGTTGGACATGATGTAACTCAAAAGAATTAATCAATGGCCAACAAATCCCATAAGTGTCTAGAAAATTGTGTTACCTAGAGGATTTCATTGATACCATAGAGTTTATCCATCACCAAAAGGTCGTCAACATTCAATGACTTAATGGACATTAGTGAAATCTTAATGTTGATTTTCGATGTTAACCAAATCACTCAATATGGCACTAATAATATTTCTCAACCATCCATTTAAAAGATGAATTTCGATTCGAGTGAGTCCATCTTGTCATAAATTAGGCCTAATGACATCAAACCATGTAATTCCATGTCACTGTTGACACAATCAACAAATATTTAACTTGAAAGTGTTATTTGTGATGGTCAAAAATCAATAATTGATGGAATTTACCTAGTAAAACATCAATGTAACCATAAGGAAAACATCAAAACTCGAAATACATAACACTAATTAACAATCCATGATGTCATCCACTAATGGGTAATCATTGACAAATGCATCCAAAATCCTTTTGGAATCACCAAATGGCAGTTTCATGTGCTTAGAACATCAGACCAGCCATCAATGTTGATATGAGCATACACTACTACATTAAGACTAGACAATTCAGGAATTTTGTCATAAATAACATAGATTGGGTGCCCAGTTGGATTTAAATTCACCTAGAATCTTGTAATGCTTCATTCCATAAAAAGAATTCAAACAAAAGTCAAACCTAGTTGGATTTAAATTCACCTAGAATATTGTAGTGTTTCATTCCATAAAAAAATTTCAAACAAAAGTGAAACAATGAAGCAACTATTGTTTCAATACATGGTGATATCACTTAATTATATTTGATTATTGTTTTATAATTAAGTGATTTGAGATGTAACCTTCATATTTTACATTAGGTGAAATCATCCTTAGTTTAGAGTTATTCATGGTAATTTCCAAACATTTCCCATCCTTTTTCTTTTTCTATATAAAAAATTGGAATTTTTTTTTTTTTGCATGTAGAGTCAAACAAAGAAATGCTACAAAAGGGATTTGTAGTGTGGAAATATCCAAATAATCCAAATATGAAGGCTAAGGAAGCAGTCATAACATCTATCCCTATAACGATACATGAGGAAGAATATAAATTAGGAAGATGATCAGATGTTATTTCATTGTCGAAGAGAAATTTCTATATAAGGATCCTTTGATTTGGGGATAGAAAAGAAAGAATATGATTGTCGATGATGATTCTATCCTAGAAATACATGTATACTATGTCCAAGAACTAATAACACACATACTTCACACCATATAGTTAACAATACCAATGAAAGGTAGATTATTTTGTTTTCAATTTTATCAAGAAATCAACTTTACATTTGGTAATGGGAAGGGCATTAGCATTTCCAACGATAGAATTGATCAAATAGGTTACTAATCACACCAAGCTCAAAAGTGGTATGATCATTAGTGAAAAGGGAGAATGCATGGACAACTTCCTACCTCAAGATGTAAGAAAGTATTGTGAGTTTGCTCATTTCAGTATTTCATTCTCTCTTTGGGTGTAACCACAAGTTCAATCAGTCAAGGTGTCCCATGGGTCTAGGGAAGCCTCATTGGAATTGTACCTTTCCCAATGGTGAAAAACTCATATCTTTAAACCATTGGAGTCTTCTAAAATTTTCCCTTTATATAACACATTTTGAGAAGGAGTTGTTATCATTAGGACAACCTGGAGAGTTTCAACATTCTCCTAACTTACAAGGCATTAAATATGCACATGGTACAAACATGCTATCAAAAAAGGAGAAATGCAAAGCTTAGTTAGTAGCAAAGGGTTATTCCCAGTTACAAGGAATTAAATTTGTTGATATTTTTTCTCTTGTTCCTAAGTTTACTTCTATTATATTTCTTATATCTATTGCACTGCTTTTGATTTTGAAGTAGAACAAATGGATGTGAACATACCATTCCTTTTTGGGGATCTAGAAGAAGAAAACTACATGAAGCAACTAGAAGGATTTGTTGTGAAAGGAAAGAAAGAGTTGATATGCATGCTAAAAAATTCCTTGTATGAGTTAAAGCAATCACCAATGATGTTGTATCAAGAATTTGATACCTATATATTGGGACTTGAAACATCCCCAATTCACCCAACTAGGGTGATGCAATCGACACCGACACCATTACCATAATCATAAAATATACATATACATATACATAACATGGCATAATAACATGAAATAAAAACCATAAAAGATAAACCATGGGAATGCATAAAATAAGTTTCAAATACTTATATGTTAAAATATGTCGATCAAACTATGGAATTTGGGATAACATTATTTTTAGCAAACATCAATACAAGGTCATGGTTGGGCTTCACTATAAAAATATACAACTATGATCTGGTAAAGTTTCCTTGGGCGGGAAAAAAAAGAGCTTGAGCTCCTCACAAGAATTTTTAAAAGACACAACCCCCATCATATAGTTAAATAGCATTGCAAGTACATGAAACTCTTACATCCATATGAACATTAGTCCCTCCCTAAGAACTCATGTTCCAAGACATGCTCACATATGAAGAGTTATGGAACAAAATGCAACAGAGAGAATATTATGACTTGCTTCCTATCCACTACCCCAAAATAAGGAAAAGGGAAAAACAAAGAAAGAAATTCCCTTCAAATGTAGAGGCCCTTTGAGAGGCCATAAATTAAGAGAAAAGGCTTAAAGCCAAGGTCCTTGAAAGGAAAATATTTCAAGCCAAAATGAGAATAGAACAACAAAGGTTGGTCGAGACCAAAGCCTTCATTGTTGATGAGGTAACTCTTCATGATGATGAATGAAAAACATAGACAAATGTATATAGCCTTCCAAGATTCATACTTGATACAAATGCTCAACTATGAACACATTCATTATATGTAAGCATAGTTTTGTTTGTAAGTTAAGGTATTACCTACAATGCTCATGTTGGCTCCCAATTTTTATATACACACATATATTATTACACACATATGAAAGCAAACTTTTGTATGTGTGTGACTTTTGTAATTGCACACAAATATAACAATATGCATATCTAAAACCCACACATGTAGATTTGGAAGTGCATATAGGAAAATATTTATAAAATCTTATTGTCATATTTGTTGTTCTCCTAATACTTCAAATTTTAATAGGTACTCTATAAATGGTAGCTCATGAAAAATGAGGCCATGCATGCCCACCACTTGTCATCTTATAATTGAGTCCAAACCATCTTGGGATGCACTGAGGCATCTAGTAATCAAGCCCTTTGTTGCACATCACATTGGATTAATAACTAGATATATGATACATTTGGATAATTTGTTTATATCTAGGCATCTGGGCCTCCACAAGTGCAACCAAAAAATGCTTAAGAAAACAGACGGATCTATATTTCCTTACCTTAGCCAATATGTGGACCCCAACAGAATGGTGATATAGATGGAATGACAGGTGCATCTAGGTGGCAAAGGACATCAACGTGGCAACCAAAGGTGATGACACATGACACTCATTTTTTCACTATTAGGTGGTTAATTGGAATGGCGGTAGATGACATATGGAGGTAGCAAAGAATAACACATGGAAATGTGTTTACTCGGAAGATTAGGTGGCAGTGACATCGAAGTGATGACATGGTAGTGACATGGAAGAGATAATGTGGCAGTGACATGGAAGACATGGCATGCCAAGAGAACCAAGTGGAAAGTTTTGATTGGTTCTCAAAATTTCCACATGAGAACTCCCGAAGTCTCAAGACTTGCACTGGGATTTGTTTGGTAGACTTTTTCTTTTTATTTTAATTTTCTCAAGTAGGACCATACCATGCCATGCAAGAATCCTATTGTCTAGGGTTGTAGGCAGCATGGACATGAGATTGAAGTCATGATCTGAATTCATCTAAGGAAAAAGAATTTGGTTGAGGTTCCAAAAATGGTCTTGATTTCGCACGTAACAGGTTATTTGGTTATTTGGGCCTTCGGGTATAAAGAAATATAGTGTATAAAATTTTAAGCTTGGATATGAATATAAATGAATAGGTGAAATACCTATTAAATTTCTTGTCCACACTTGGTCATATGGATTCCATTAAAGCCCTTATAAATGAAGTGTTATATGAAAGTGCATATAGGAAATTCAAATTTTGAAAAATAATTTGTTTATTTTATTTTATGAAAAGATGTTAATGTTTTTGACACATCATTTAACTAAATCATTCACAAATGACAAGTGGCAGACATGCATGGCATCATTTTGCATGAGATCCCATTTATAGAGTACCTATAAAAATTTGAAGTATTAGGAGAACAACAAATATGACAATAATATTTTATAAATATTTTCCTATATGCGCTTCCGCATATACATGTGTGGTTGTTAGATATGCATGTTGTTATATTTGTGTGCAATTACAAAATTCACACATTTACAAATATTTCTTTCATATACGTGAACTTTAATATATGTGTGTATATAAAAATTGGGAGCCGACATGACCGTTGTAGGTGGGACCTTAACTTAGAAATGAAATTATGCTTAAATATCAAAAAGAGATTAAATATATTAACAGTTTCATATGCAGGAATGAAAGCGCATTTATGAAAGTGGACTTCTCTATATCTGCTTGCATATCTATATGCATATACAAAAGTGCTTGCATATACATATGGCTTCTAACATTGAAAGGGGTGGAGTTTGGGGTAGTTGTTTTCATTTGTTTCTCTTTCTTTCTAAAGACTGAAGTAGGGTGAGAGGTATGGTGACAAAAAGCACATGGGTGAACTTTTCATGGGGCTTCTTACTCAAAGACATAGTAAATGGTTTGAGGCATCTCATCCACTGTCAGAGTAGCAAGGAGTGTTGGTGTCACTGTTTGGATTGATGGAGGGCCTCTAATGCATCCTGTCAGGTGTATCCAACCATCTGCCACCTCTCAACGTATCATCCATGTCCAACATGTATCATGATTGAGACCTGATATCATATTCCTCATTAGTCCTTTCCTCTTGCCCATGGATGATCCTCAACTTTTCTTGTCAATGCAAATTTGATAGGATATGAAGGATTACTACATTACCTTATACTTGATTTTCTTGAGCTTTGACAAGTCTTTCTTGTGATTCAATCAACTTGTTATTATCTGCCTTGCAACTTCTGATATTTTGCTTCAAACTTCTCAGTGTATCTGCTAAATCAAGAGAATACTCACCTCCTTTCTACTTGGATGATCTGTAAGGAGAGTCACGTGAACTGTAATCCACCATTCTACTTTTCATATCTAATCTTTTATCACCTGCAAACATGCCATGTTAGATAAACCAAATATAGACATAATCAAATCATTCCTTAGTGTGTTTCATGGGAGGCTATCCTGTATGCAACATCAATTGGTATTAGCATAATATACATAATGACACCAACAACATCATGATGAAACAATTGCAATAAGGACCACCACAATGCATGTCTGACCTACTATCCATGATAAACATAATAATCACAATGCATGCACAACCAACACTTAAAAAACTAACATGCATGTAGAACAATCACATTCACTAGACTCTTCAGCCCAATGACTCTTCAGCAAACCTACCTACTAAAGGCACATCGACCACACTTTAACGGTTGTCATACAAATTCTAATTTTCCTTCCTTGGACAAGCAAGGCACCTCTTTCCCCAAGCAATTTGACCTCCCTCAGATCTCTTAGTGTTGGGAAAAATACTAAGAGGGGAGGGGGAGGATGGGTTGGTGAATTAGTATTTTAAAGTCACTTTAAACTTTTCATTTAATATTCTTCATTTTGTACACTACTGTCATTTATGAAAACCATGTATATACGTGACTTCTATGAAGTAAAGCCACGTATATTACGAAGAAACCATGAGAAGTAACCACGAGAAGTAAAGAGAAGCTAACACAAAACATAAGCAACATGCATAGAACACTGAGATTTTATGTGGAAACCCAATGTGGGACAAAACAATCATTGTCGTCGTCTTTGTCTTCTTCTTTTATTACAAAGGAAAACATATTACAATCTTGTATTGGCGCAGACTCATACTAGTATATAGGGACCCACTTGTAGAAGGCTACAACCTTCTCTTATTCTCCAGCACCCATTGGAAGGGAGCTCCAACCCCTTGATCTTGTTTATCGACTCCTACCAGAAGGGAGCTCCTACCCCCTGCACAAATTCTCTAGCTACTACTTGAAGGAAGCTTTGACTCCCTCAACGAAGGCTCCAACCATTAACACCTCTTGGTTACCACGTTTCATAATGTTTCATACTAGATCCACCTGACTCAACACATCAAAAATGTAGGCCACCTTTTATCATATTTTCAGATTGGACCCACTTCTATCATTAAGCTCAAACCAAGTAACAATTGTAAAAACAATCACTGAATCAAATCACCCAATCATTGAACCGATTGAATCATCAAATCAAAAACTGAATCAAATCACCCAATCATTGAACCAAATGAATCATCAAATCAATCACTAAATCTTTGTCAACCAATGCAACTAGATCAAAGAAATTCATATCATACCATATCAATGCATAACCACTCATAAGTATACTAGACCATGTACTATTCATCACAAAAACCAAATGTTGTCACTGTAAACCCTGATCAAACACATGTCAAAATGTATATGCTACTTCTATGAAGCACACCTGTGTATGTACACGATTCCTCTAAAGATGACCTGCGTACAAATCTGAATATATTGACAGCTGAGTATGAATCACTTTAATACTGAAATAACCACCAACCCAATTACTAAATCAATCATAGATCATTAATCTAATTACATATCACAACACCAGTAACATATTCACTAATCAACATTTCATTCCATAACCAACTCAACTCAACCAGTAGTCAAACAAAGATTATCATGATAGAGACATCATTGACAGACAACAACAAACATAGCAGAACAGATGAAATGTTATCAACAAGCCATATTGCAAAACCCTAGAAGACATACGCGACTTCCATAAAACATATCAATGTATGTATGAAACAACCATGCATAACACCCATGTACAAATTCTGAACACATTGAAAAGTGTATATATTCTATGAAGTCTTTTTAGTGTGTTTAGAAAAATGTATATATATTCTGCGAAGTCTTTTTAGTGTCTTCAGAAAAGCGTATATATTTTGCAAAGTCTTTTCAGTGTTTCAGAAAAACATATATATATTCTGTGAAGTCTTTTCAATGTGTTCAAAAAAGCGTATATATTTTGCGAAGTCTTTTTAGAGTGTTCAAAATTAGTACGTGGGTGTTATGCATGGTTGTTGCACATTAACTACAATCTTGTATACTATATTTTTCTAGCATTTGTTTCAAAGACAATAATTAATACAATGAGGATATTTTTTAGTTTTTGTTATGAGAGAAAAGATAATTCAAAGTTGTTCTTGGGTGCATTCTTGTATGCTATGTTTATATGCATTTGTTCCAAAGTCAATAAGTAATACGATGAGGATTTTTTTGTTTTAGCTTTTTTAAAGAGAAAATATTGGGAAATGGATGACATTGGTGGTTTAGTAGAGCTTCATGGTTCAAGAACTCTTTCTTATTTGGAAAATATCTTACAACCAAGAACCTATGGAGGCCAATAACTAATGATGATTATTAGAGAAAAGTCATAGAATAAATATGAATAACTGATATATATTTAAAAGAACGAACAATCGATTAACTGATCAATATTTTAGAAACTTTAGAATGCTTGCTACCCTTAGGTTTATGGTATTGTAAGATTAATAATTGTGAATTAAAAGAAATCAAATAGGCCTAGATCTGTAGATAATTGGAACATAGGAAATCAAACACATAAATAACCTTAGAAGGGAACATAGGAAATAAAACACATAAATAATCTTTGAAGGATTCTATTTGAGAAAGGACAATGACTACTCACATTGGTTAAATTTTATGATCAAGAGATAATGGAGGCGTATCTAAACAATATCAATGAAAGTATTTCTAAATATTTCTTCTTCTCATAAAAAAATGGATATAAATTTTGTATTTCTTTTCTTCTGCCAATAATGTTGATGCTTAAAAAAAGAAAAAAAGAAAAAAAAACATGGGTTGAAAATTCAATTAATTATTTGCCTAAGAATAAGGATGCCTTAATATATGTCAAATTGGTGTAAATAGAATAAGTATGTGGGCCATGTTAAATGGATGGACACTCTTTGTTTGGCTCTTGGTGGAGCATAAAAGGATTGGAATGCAATCATTACCACTTCTTCGATTCACCCCATTCTATCCAAAAATTTAGTAGCAAATGGGAGGATACTTTATGAAAGGATTTTAGATATCATTATGTTGGTATTTTTGAGTATTATTGTAAAATGTGGCTCTTTATTCTATTTTGAGAATACATATAGAATCATATTATTGATTTCTAAGTAATATGAAATGGAAACTATATCCATTTGTAATCATCCATATTTAGTTTATGACAATATTTTTCTAAAAATATCATTATTTATCGATACTCTAACATGATTTTTTTATTAAGAGAAATTTGAGGTTTAAAATGGGTTTTTTAAAGGAAAATAACAAAATAATAGTTAAAACAATAAAATAAGAATTATGAATTTATAAATGAAAAGAAAGAAAACTTTTTTTATAATATGTTTAGTCAAATATCAGTGTAGGTTTACTCAAATATCAAGTGGGCACTTGGTGGATGAGGAATTGAATTTTTAGACATCAAGTGGGCACACTAGATCAAGAATTGAATTTTTAGACATCAAATGGGCACACTAGATCAGAAATTGAATTTTTAGACATCAAGTGGGCACACTAGGTCAGGAACTGAATTTTGCATCCAAGAAGTGCCAACTCCATTCGAGTCATTTTGTTAATACATTTTTTTTGTTTCAAGGTCCATTGTTGATCTCAAAATTCCCCTAATATTTATTTACTCAAATAATTATTATAAATTTAGTTGTTATTTTTAGGGATTAAATCATTCAACACAATTTGTATATATTAATCTTATTTTTTGAAAGATTCTATTATCATTTTGAATATTATTTGTTCTTTTAAATTTCATTTTGTTAATACATTTTTTTTTAGGTTTATTGTTGATCTCAAAATTCCCCTAATATTTATTTACTCAAATAATTATTATAAATTTAGTTGCTATTTTCATGGGATTAGACCATACAACACATTTTTTTTATATATTAATCTTATTTCCTAAAGACTCTATTTCATTTTGAATATTATTTGTTCTTTCAAATTTTATTTTGTTAATACATTTTTTTGTTTTGAGGTTTATTGTTGATCTCAAAATTCCCCTAATATTTATTCACTCAAATAATTATTATGAATCTAGTTGTTATTTTCATGGGATTAAACCATACACCACCATTTTTATATATTAATCTTATTTTCATAAAAATCTTAAACAATGGATATTTAAGGAGAAATTAATATTAGACAAACAAAATGATATTTAGAGAACTATTTATATCCATATAACTTGACTTTTTTCAAAAATCTGAAATTCAAATTTATATTATGCAAATAAAAAAAACTCTCATTTTACATAAATAATAAAATCTAAATTAATTATAATACATTTGTTTCTCTCATGTGTTATAAATAAATTTATCCTCATAATTTTTACCCCTGCAAACTTCATTAATATAATTTTATGAAATAAAAAAATAATACTATTACTTTTCAATATACTTTCATTCTTCCCACGCATAAGTTATTAACTAATATCTAATATTTTCATTATTTATATTTTATTAATTTTTTACTTGTCTGTATAAAATATTTAAAAAAATTATGTTTTAGTGTAATGCTTGAATATATCCTTCCCACCCATAAATTATTAACAAATATCTAATATTTTCATTATTTATATTTATTAGTTTTCTAATATTCAATATAAAATATTTCAAAAACATCATATTTTTAACGCAATGTCTTTAGTTATCTTATTTTATCTTTTATCCATTTTATCTTTTATCCACGAATCACATACCTGTAGTCAAGGGGTGAGTTTTAATTAAGTCTAAATAATTAAGTGTAATATGTTCCAGTTATTAAACCATTATCTGCACACGCCTTTTGAGCTTTTATTAACTGCACCCACGTTTCCAATAATTAAGCATATCTAGTTATTAACTATTAGTTATGGCTGTGCTGCTTGACACTGACGCGCGCCAGTTTGAAATCGCAATAAGTTAATTTCAAAAAAATTGGGCGCCATTGCCAATTTGAAATAGTGAACGGGGAGGTTTGAAATGGTAAACAATGGCATTGAGATTAAAACTGCATTAACTAACTGATGTGATAGAAGTATGAATTATGGCACTGTGTGGATCAGAGCGATTAATCTAGCCGCTGAAGTTGAAGCCGTAAACGTTGCCGGAAAAACGATGGCCATGTATGAGTATGCATATTAAGAAGGCCATACACCAAGCATACGGTACTGACAATCAATAAATCTTATGGCCCAATAGCATAGGATTTATTGGTTGCCGTGATGGTGGGTGATGGTGGGGAAGTACGTTAATGCGGCCCATCCTTGTCGTTGGCACTGTGATGGTGGGTGACAAGTGGGGAAGTACGTCAATGCGGCCCATCTACAGGGCCACCATGACATTGTCGGGCTTAGGGCGGCTTTCCAATTTCACATTCACATTAGGAGCCTCTTAGTCAAAATTTTAAAGAACAGAGATCAAAATTTGACGATAATTTTTTAGGTACTCAAACCTCCAATCAAAATCGAATAACTATTCTTAATTTCAAATTAAAAAATATTTTTTTTTTTATAATAAAAAAATTATAAAAATAATAATGTTTTATTGACAAAATAATTAAATATTATTTAAAAAATATAATCTTCCAATATCATTCTCTCTCTATATATATAATAAAACTTCAATTATTATTATTATCCCGCCATCCAAATTGCATATTAGATTCAAATATTAATCTCATGATCATCATTATAGCATCTAACAATCATGTTTAATCATGAAAGTAATCAAGTTTAATTCTGAAAGTTAATATTTTTTAAATTTCCAAGCATATTGTAATGTTCACGGTAAATATCATTGAAAATAAATAAATTATAATGAGCTTTGGGGTTTTGTTTAGAGGTGATAATTCTACTAAAACCTATAAGAATCATGAAAATAACTTACAAGAACTTACTTGTTTTACAGGTTTTTGGGAACATGTCAATTTAACATGGTTGTATTCATTGTTTATTATTTAGGCTAAATTTAAGATTTGGAGCTTTCTAAGATCTATATAACCATAGAGTTAAAGGAAATTATTCATCAAAACCACAAAGTATGTTATTTTTATTGTAGAAATTGATTGTTCACTTTCTCTCTCAAACCATGCAAAAATAAGTGTTGGAGTGGATGTTAAAGTAAAATCCCTAATGCATATATTTTATGATAAAAACAATTATGAGATATTCTCCACAACCTAGTTCACAACTACAACAATTAATTCTACAAATGATAGATCTCATACATCTTGGGTGTACGGTGTCAGGAAAGAGAGATATGGGGCTTTGTCCAAATATTTGACATATGGCCATTTAGAGACCATAAATTGTTGCAATATATAGATTGAGGAGGAATGAAACCTAGATGGGAATGATAACACTCATCTCACTCACGAGAGCTAGACTTAGAATGATCTAGTGCCGAAATATCAAATCATAAATAACAGGGCAAAGTAGGCATGCCATTGGATCTTCAGAGCTTGATAGATGATAGGGAGGAAAAAGGTTTAGAATCAATTAAACATAGAGAAATTAATAATTCTATATTTAATTTCAGTTGGAAAATATATATATTGTTTAAATCTAGGATAGAGTGTAATTAAACAAGTTTATCCCATAATTTTCTTTTAAACAATAGAGGAAAGAAACACATATGAAAAAGAAGAGAGATATTATAGAATTATAAGTAGAATAAACATCACCATTTAAGCCTCAAACGTGAATCTTCAAACACTATATGTATTAATGAAAAATGATCACTTTAGCTTGGTGAACAACTTTACATCAAATGGTAGTCCTTTCTTGCTATAAGTCCCAACATTTGTACTTAGATTTGGGAAGTACTTATACAAAATTATCAAAAAAAATATCTTGAGTGAAAACCTCAAGATCTTATACAAAATATCCTAAATTGTTTGTAAAGATAGAACAAAATATAGATGACTGAGACAACTATGATGATTTGGCACTATCTTCTAGGCTTGTTATTCAGGACTCGGCCTGGAAAAGTGTTGCTCTGTTACTGAAGATAAAACAATTTTTACTCCAAAATTTTTGACATAGTTGGTTCCATCTGTCTTCGTATGGAATTGGCATTTTAACCTATTTTTTGTAAGTCTCATCTATCTCGGTGTATTTATGGAAAGTTTGTTTGACCAAAAATAAATGCTTGATTTTAGCTCTGATATGCAGATCGAATTCCAAATCCTCCATGAAAGCTTTTCCTGTAATTAAGCCTTTGATAGCTGAAAACTTTGATTTGTCCCAGGCTATTAAGAACAAATTATGATGATAATCTGATAGGGGCACTAACTTGTCTCCAATTCCCTGATAGGGGCACTAACTTGTCTCCAATTCCCTTTAGTCCTGGTTGTCCTTTCAAATGTAATGCATTTAATTTCTTATGAAACTTTTGGATGCTGGTCTCCAAATGCTGGCACTTGTTTGCCAACTTTACTAACAAGTTCCTTTTAGTAAGGATTCTCCTTTTACGTCCCTATACTGCTAGTGTAGCCCCTTATTGTTATTAGTGCAACCCCTTTATTGTATTGTTGTGCCCATGTAGTCCCCATATTGTTATTATTGTGTCCCATAGAAGCCCACTATTGTTATTGTTGTGCCATTACATTATTATTTTTATGTCGACTCTAATTGTATTGTGACCCCTTAGACCCCTATATGGTCAACTATGATCCAATGTCGCATTCTGACAAACATTGTCTCGATATGAAAATCAATCATCGTTAAGCATGGTCCACCATGGTCCAACATTACATTGTGACAATGATAATATAATATTATTATGAGCTATTCTTATATTATTATTATTATAATATTCATATAATAATATACATAAATAATTTGGTTGTTAATATTTATATAGTTATTAATAATCTAGTTTGTGTTTAAAAAACTATATCTCTGTATATCAACCACATTGGTAAATGTAGTTGTGCTAGTATTAAACTATGTGATGAAAACTTTTACAAAAGTGTAAGAAACCCAGCAAATTAAAACACTTCATTCTATATGTCGGCATACTTAATAGATACTTTCTGCGCTGCCAATGAATTTCCCGACATTAACTGGAAACTTTCCAACTCAGTAGCCATTAATCCATCCCGCGGATAAAATAATGGAATCTCGATTGGGGTTATAAAATGTCATTATGGATTTTCCTTAGAGTGCTAGAATTTACAACAACTTGCTGATCTGCGCTCTCGAAAACACTGTTACTCAATACCTGCATCAAGAATATAGCAATTTATTTATTCCTCGTACAATTGATATGGTTGTATTGCAATTTTCACATCAGTGAACATAACAAAACTCTTATATTGACATGCTGATGAGCCCCATAAATGGGTAATTATATGGGCTCATTTTGCCTCCTAACATAGTTAAATCAACCATTTTCTTAGTTTATTGCATGTTTTTTTATTATATTTATGCTTATGGAGTGAGTTGGGTTAGTTATGATGCCATGAGGTCTAATATGTGTTTAATGCAGATTTTTGTTGAATTTTGAAGACAAAGTCAAAGTCTCAATGGACAATTGGCAACAATAATTCGAAGTGAACAAAGGAGAGGATTTATAGGAGGGAATCCCCCTCATTTATTACTCCCCACTTCGAATTCTCCTTCATGCATCTCGAAGCAAAAATAGCCAAATCAATGCACTAGGAGGCAGCCGAGCAAGTGGAGGATAACTTATTTTTATCATGAGTTTTGGGAGCCAAGCCTCCCTGATTTTAAGGAAGTTGTTGGGAGCTTCAGTTGTATAAGTAGAGAGGCCTAGGGCCTCACTAGGGTTGAATTTTTGTTGCCGTTTTGCTCTGCTCAACTTCGAGCTTACTTTTGGTGAAAATTTCATGTAATCCTATTACTATTTTGATAATAAAGATGAGATTCTTCTTGAGCTAGCACTGAGTTACCTCAGAGGGTTGAAGCTCTTGGGTTAGGGCCCAATCCAAGCAGCCAAGCTCCTCTTGTTTGTATTTATATGCTTTGTTTCAGTTTATGGATTAGTTGTTGTTAGATGAATTTCTTTCTTGGTTAAGAATAGGTTGCTTTTGGTGATTTAGAAGGTTGTTTCCATTTGTGTTTTCTATACTAGGGTAAACAGTGATAGAAAAAAGATACAAAAGGCCAACAACCATACCTTGGCCTCCTTTCCTCCCTTTGGGACCATGAACTTAGGCCAAGACCCTTTCACTACCACAAAAACACAGACTTTCCTTCTCTATAGGATTTCTAGTGTTGCAGTTTGTTAGAAGGTCAATGCTTTTCTTTAGATCTCTTTCACCATGCTCATTTCTGTCTTTGCAATAAGTCTTCTTCCATGCTTTCACTCATTATAGCATTTTTCACATTTTTTTCCATAGCTCATAATTTAGATTAGCTTGATGCAAATTTATGTTTTTTGATGTACTTAATTTTCTTGCTTGCTTGAGTTCATTGTTTGATTGTTAGTTCTTTTGCAGCTGATTTCTTCTTACAGAAGGAAAGCCTATCAGTCATCACATTCTCTCCTTGATCTATGCCCTACAGGACCCCAAATTTCACCTCAAATCTGCCTTAGTTTTCTGCGTTTTTCCGTAGGATTTCTTCCTCTCTCCCGACCATCTTTCCCTCTCCTAGTGATCCTTGGTGAACCCTAGGCACCCTAACACATCATCCCAACCTTCATCTACCCTTTCCACCCACTCTCACAACTTTAAAACCTTCAAAATTGTTCTTGGCATCCTCGTGTAGACCTCCTGTAGATCCCTTGTGTCCTCCTGTAGATTTTCTTGTAGGCTTCCTTTTGAAGGCCGATTGCAGGAAAAGCCTCGAGAAGGCTACCTGAGACCTCCTAGGACCCATCCACACCATCTTACATCTCTTCAAACCCCAAAATCACCCTTCAACACCACCTATTCACTTCCACCTTCACACACAATAAAATACATGCATGTTAAATTCGCACAAAAATACATAAAAATCCAAAAAGATGTTTTTTGCTCATTTACTTCTAGAAATAGCTTGAGTAGATGTGGTTTACTTCCTTGAGTAGGTAATGGCATTAATTTCATGGTTTTCATAGTTCTTTCTGCAAAAGTAGGATTAGTTTGTTAAGTAGGGTTTGCTAGGTTTACTTTACATTTCAGTCTTTTTCCTTTCTGCAGGTAGAGTAGCTTCTGTAGAGTAAGCTTTCCTTTCTTTCATCACACATAGAGCTTCTTCTCAAATCCGTAGAAGTTGGCTTCAACTCCTAGTGATCTTGCGCTAGCTGACTAAGTGACAGCCTGCAGTAAGAACTAGTACTTGTGCATACAACACCGTCGCTTCCAAGTTTGTTACGAACTAGTAGGTTGATAAGAGTAACGTAGGCAGCCCAGGAGTTGTAGCATTATCGCTGCAATACTGGTGGTCACCACTTTTTGGCACTGTTGCTGGGAGGCGTCAGGGTATTTTGTGATTATTGCTTTCTTCTATTTTCTATCGCAACATTCTGCTAAGTAGTTTATTTCAACAAAAGTAGAATAGTTGTTTCTTTCAGTTTCTGCATTCCCTTGCTTTCCTTTTCAATTCTGCAAATTTCATTTCAGCAAAGTTCATTTCAGTTAGTTGCAATTTGTATTGTTCAATCCATTTCAATTTTTCAGGTACAATGATTGAAAAAAACAAAAACCAACTAAAAATATTTCCTTTCATGCCTCGTAGGAATAGAGATATTTCAGGAAAATTCTTGTCCAACACCCCGACTACATTACACAGCCAATCTTCTCTCTTCTTCGGTGGAAATGATCAGGAAGAACCTTTAGATGAACAACCACAGATATTTGAAGAACCTATAGGGGAAGAAGAAGAAGAAAACATCCCTCCTAAGCCAATGGCTGAAAACATAAATGCTAGGGGAAATGGAGAAAGAATAGAGGGTACCTTTCCCATTTGGGAGACCAATGGGGACACCAAAATGAAGAATATAAGTCCTTCAGCCCTACCTCACTTCCATGGTTTGACTTCAAAAGATCTTGACACCTTCGTGTTTGAGTTTGTTGTCATCTGTCGAACTTATGACTATGCAGAAGATGAGCAAAAGTTGAAACTATTCCCTTCTACTCTCAAGGATGTAGCATTGCACTGGTTCATGGGGTTATCTGGAAATATCATCACAACTTGGGCTCAGATGTAGCAGGCCTTTAATAAAAAATATCGAGACTACTATAGGTCAAAAGATACCAAGGAAGAAATCTTCAGAATGACCATGGGAAGTGATGAATCCTTGGAAGATTATGAAGAGAGGTTCCAACTCAGTTACAAAAGGGTCAGATGCACACTTGACCCTAAATCTCTGAAGTTGGTTCTGCTAAGGGGAATTCGAGAAGACCTTCTAGACACCCTCCATCTACTGGCCGGGGGAGACATCTACCAACTATCTTATGAGGACATAAAGACTGTCTTTAGAAACCATTCTAGAGCAGCCAGAAAGAGAGGTATGGGGAGTCAACCCATAGCCAGTACCTCCTCTTCCAATTCATCCATCAAAGGTGAACTTGGAAACATGCTGGAAGACTTCAAAAGTAAGATGTTGCAGACTCTTGCCATGCAAATAGATACCTTACATATCAAAAGGAAACAAGAGGAAGCAGAGAGGGCTTTGGCCGTATTTTGTCCTAGATGCACTAGGAGGCATCCTAGGAACGAATGTCCATTGAACTCTATAGATATTTGTTCAGTCTATGAAGAAGATTATTCTACAGATAAGTGCTCTTCCTTGCTTGGACTTAAAGCTATATACCAGGGAGCCGAAGGAGCCACTGAACCAGTCTATTTCATGAACCAAAGGAGACCGCATAGATCTAGACCATACTAGCAGGGGATGCAAGGGACATCTCAGGGATACTACAATCCCAACCAGGTCACTTCCATACCTTCTTGGAGACCCCCTACTCATACTTCCTAGTCCACGCCTCCTCCTTGGTCCTATCCATCTCAATATCATGCCCAAACAGTCACTTATTCATTTCAATCCTATGCTCAGCCATAGCCTCAGTGGAATGCATCTCATCAGGGGTGGAGGCCCCAGTACAACTCTCCTCCCGCTCTTTTGCCTCCACCACCTGCTCAACCGCAACCATTGCCTCCTGCTCCACCAAGGCAACCCCAAATTCTTGCCCAGCTGAATCCGAACCCAAACAATAGACAGGTTCACCAAGTATATAGTGGGGAACCATCATGCCCAACGTATGTTGTGGAGATTCAGGAGATTAACCTGTGATGTGGGAAGGCTCTCCCAGATAGCCAGTCTCCACCGAGGGAGGTTAAGGAAGATAAAGAGGAAAGTGAACCTAAAGCAATTCCACCCTTTCATGAGAGACTATCCAGGACAACACAGCCTACCCTAGAAGAAACTGAACTTCTGGGAGAATTGAAACAGTTATGTGTGAAGATACCACTTCTCCAAGCCATAAAAGATGTGCCTATACACAACAGGTTGATCAAAGAGAAATGCTTTAGGCATCCAGGAAGGCGCAAGAGAGATGCCCCAACCATCAATGTCATAGGAAAACTGTCCGACTTGATGTTGGGACAGGTAATCTGTCCGAAATATCTAGACCTTGGAAGCCCAGTTGTTGATGTGCACATAAATGGCACCCTGATTCCACATACCTTGATTGATCTGGGAGCTTCCATTAATGTGATGACAAAGGACACAATGCTCAAACTTAACCTCCAGGGATCCTTGAGGAATACCATGACAGTACTGCAGCTAGCAAACTGCTCCACCGTGAACCTTGAAGGGATTGTGGAAGATGTGATAGTCTCCATTGATTCTTGGGAGTACCCTGTTGATTTCTTAGTTCTCCAGCCGAAGGCAAAGCTCACTGGGTATCCTCTCATCCTGGGAAGACCCTGGTTGGCTACTGTCGATGCCTACATCAGTTGTCAAGCTAGGAACATGACCATCAAGAAGGGGCATATGTCCAAACAGTTAATCCTATACCCTCTTGCCCAACCCTTGCTAGAACATGATCTGCTTCTCTGGTTGGAGGATGAGGATGAGGATGAAGCCTATTCTACACCACTTTGTGCATTAGAAACCACCATGGGGGGAAAACCACAAGATGAGGATGATATCATTGAAAATGTAATTCAGAATCCACCCCCTAGTATCTTACCATTGGAGGACATAGTGAAAGAAACCCAAAACAACCCCTTAACTAATCTCTGTGTGGTCGACTCGACCTCTCTCTGTGTTAATAATATAGAGTTTGGCCCAGGAAGAACCTTGAAAATCAATCCATCCCTATCCACTTCCCAGGAGAAGGAGTTGTGCAGCTTATTGAGAAAACATTTAGATGCCTTCGCCTGGAGTTATAAGGAGATGAAGGGAGTGTACCCTTCAGTATGTACTCATCATATATACATTAAGGAAAATTGCAAACCAGTCAGGTAGCCTCAAAGGAGGATGAATCCAGCACTTAAAGACATTGTTAAGGAAGAGTTGCAAAAATTACTTGATGCAGGATTCATCTACCCCATCTCTGACAGTGAATGGGCCTCTCCTTTGGTGCTAGTGCCAAAGAAAAATGGCAAGTGGAGAATCTGCGTCAACTATCGGGAATTGAACAAAGCCACTAAAAAGGACCATTTTCCTTTACCTTTCATAGATCAAGTGTTAGATTTTCTGGCAGGGAAAAGGTTTTTCTCCTTCCTAGATGGGTTTAGCGTGTACAATCAGATTAAAATCATCCTGGAAGACCAAGATAAGACCACTTTCACTTGTCCTTGGGGTACCTTTGCATACCAAGTCCTTCTTTTTGGTTTGTGCAATGCTTCAGCCAGTTTCCAGAGAACAATATTAAGTATATTTTCTGAACTGGTTCATGATGTAGTGGAAATATAGATGGATGATTTTACTCCTTATGGTTAAGTTTCGGTATGTTCTATGCTAGAGCAATTTATTTAAATTTTCACAGTGAGCAATCACATCAGCATTAAGATAAACAACAGATAGAACATAAATATAAAATGCAGAAGACAAGCCAAGACAAGAGGACACAAGATATGGCACGAGCCAGGGACAAACCCCACAATGTGTGGGGAAACCCTTTGATCAAATCTTCTTTTATCTTCAAAGTTCAGCAGAAAAAGAGAGAGAGAGAGAGATAATACATTTACAACAGAATTCAACACTTTGACTTATCTAGATCTAGCATAGATCATTTCTTATAACGATGAGATCAGTTGAAGACATTCTGCTTCAACTGATTCTGCAAGGTGACTCCTTCACCTATCATCGTTCTGCATCTCGTCCAATTGTTGCACCTGATTGTGTAACACCATCATGCTGTATCATCATGCTGTTCATGATCATTGTGTTGCCCACACATCATGTTGTCCATGACGTCACACATCATGCTGCCCATGTGTTGTGCTACTTCTTGATGCTGCCAATTCATTATGTAGTGCTGCATCCAAGTATCACTGAGCTGTTCTCAACATCAAGTTGTCCATGATCATGCTGCCCATGCTCATGATCCTATCCATCATCATGCTGCTGTACATATATATGATTAACGTGATCCTTGTCACTGTTCTTTGAAAGATGATGAGACTGCCATCATTGAAATCTATTTCATTATCAGAATTATGCCAGGACTTGAGACTTCTAACATAGTCTTCATTGAGCCGAGAGAATAGATCTATGATGTTGTTCATTGTGCTGCTACAGGTATGCCACCTTGTGTAAGAGTGGCACCTTCATACTACAAGCCTCCCTTCTAACTGTGGCCAGATCTCTTTGACTTGCTGCGTATTTACCTTCATATATAAGGGCAATCTTAAACATGGACTACGTTCTATGTATAAGCGTCCCTCATACCAGCGTATTGGAGATTCTATGACCAGCATATAACAGGTATCCTTGCGTGAACTGGACTTCATGTATCTTTTTCGTGACTACAGTTCCGTGTGTTGACTGCGGCTGCACCTCAGGACTGCGGCCTTCGTAACTGCAGCTCCATATGTTGACTGCAACTACACTCTATGCCTGCGGGCTGCAGCTTGACTGCGGCCTTTCATTGTTGCGGCTACCATCTATGTTACAGCGTGTTGTGTATACATATCTTCATGACCTGTGCATATATCGTTGCGTATGCTGTTTCAATGACCAATGTATTAAGCTTCATGTTACAACGGCTAGGTGTCTTCCATGATCAGCGTATATTTTGCCACCTGTGTGTATATATATTTCACACTGCAATTTATCATTTCCATGTGGTAATATGTTTATCCATGACCCATTTGTATTAGGCCTGTCCTATCAGCGTATAAAGTCTTCACCATTTTCTGTTTATATGAGTCTTCATTGACTGCGTTGATGGCTAGGGCATCATCAAACTAGGGCAGCGTATTCCTTTTGTGACTCTCCTTCTCAAAACCCAAGACGTGGAGAGGAGATCACATCAAGAATACTCATCCAAAATGATAACAAATCCTCATCTATTTATAACAAAACGAGGATGATGAATAGACACGTCGGTTGGGCTTCTAGAGCCTACATAAGCGTTGGTCGGCTTGATAATAATTATATAAACAAAATAAATTCATATCTCCATAAATACTTATCAGAATCGAATGATCTTTGGATCAATCCTACACCTCTCGATGAGAGGGATCCAATAAAAATATCAGCTGCCATAAATAAGCTAACCCACATGGAGTTTGGCCCTAGTTGCCAATTTAACATTCCTAGATGGGTTTAGCGGGTACAATCAGATTAAAATCATCCTGGAAGACCAAGATAAGACCACTTTCACTTGTCCTTGGGGTACCTTTGCATGCCAAGTCTTTCTTTTTGGTTTGTGCAACGCTCCAGCCAGTTTCCAGAGAGCAGTATTGAGTATATTTTCTGAACTGGTTCATGATACAGTGGAAATATAGATGTATGATTTTACTCCTTATGGTTCTGACTTTCAAGAAGCTTTATCTAACCTAGGAAAAGTTTTGGACAAGTGTATTGAGGTGAACCTGTCCCTTAGTCTGGAAAAATGTGAATTTTTTATGACTGAAGGGACCGTGCTAGGTAATGCAATATCTCAACAAGGATTGCAGGTGGACCCCAACAAAATTGCCATCATCCAAAGGGTCGCACCTCCTCAAAAGGTGAGAGATGTCAGAAGTTTCCTAGGCTTAGCTGGGTATTACCAAAGATTCATTAAAGATTTCAGTAAGCTAGCCTCTCCGTTGTTTGGTCTTCTAGGCAAAGATGTCGAATTTGTATGGTCGGAAAACTGTCAAGAAGCCTTAGATACCTTGAAGAGTAAACTTGTGACTGCCCCAATTTTGAGAGGCCCAAATTGGGCCCTACCTTTCCACATTCACACAGATGCCTCGAATAAAGCAATAGCAGAAACCTTAGGACAAATTGATGAAGTTACCTTATGCCATATACTTTATAAGCAAAAATTTGTCAGAGGCAGAGTTAAAATACACAGTGACCGAGAAGGAACTTCTAGCTGTTGTGTATTCTTTAAAAAAATTCAGACATTATATCACATGCTATCAGACCTTCGTGCACACTAATCATGCTACAATTAGATATTTAACGAAAAAACCGGATGTAAACGCTTGCATTATTAGATGGTTGCTTTTACTGCAGCAGTTTGATTTGACCATTGTTGATAAGCCTGGTAAAGAAAATGTTGTTGTTGACTTTTTGTCTAGAGTAAATTTTCTTGTAGGTGAAGAAGGAATGGTGGATGATCAAATTCCAAATGAACACCTGTTTTCTATCTTAGTACTCTCTCCATGGTTTGCTAATATAGCAAACTACTTGGTTTCAGCACAGTTCCCACCACACCTGTCCTCGAAGGAGAAGAGCAAGATAGTAAGGAAAAGCAGACTTGGATTGGGGGTAATCTCTTCAAACTTTGCACAGATCAGATCTTGAGAGGATGTGTCAGGGAGGAGGAAGCTTTTGACATCCTCCTGACCTGTCATGACGGGCCTTGTGGAGGTCATTTTGCAGCAAAGTGAACTGCCTTCAAAATCTTGCAAGCAGGCTACTATTGGCCCACTCTTCATCAAGATGTAAGGAGATACACCAGCCAATGTGACCGGTGTCAAAAGGATGGAGAAACCTACTCCAAAGGATGAGATGCCCATGCAACCTCAAGTGACCTTTGAGCCATTTGAGAAGTGGGACATGGAATTTGTGGGTCCTATCAACCCTCCTTCAAAACAGAAGAAATACATCATTGTGTGCACTGATTACCTAACAAAGTGGGCAGAAACAAAAGTAATCAAAGTAGCAATAGAGGAAAAAGTAGTTGAGCTTTTGAGAGAAAACATATTCTACAAGTTTGGGTATCCAAGTGAATTGGTCATAGATCAAGCCAGTCAATTCACTTCCAATTTGATTGAATACCTACTTACACATCATAAAATAAAGCACAGGACTTCCACCCCTTACCATCCACAAGCCAATGGGCAGGTGGAAGTCACTAACAGAGCTTTGGAAGGAATTCTAACCAAGGTAGTGAGCAACAGCAAAAATGATTGGGCAGACTAATTAGTTGAGGTGACTTGGGCCTACAACACAACATGGAAGAACACCACAGGTTTCACACCCTATGAACTGGTCTATGGGAAGAAGGCTTTGCTGTCAATAGAATTTGAATTCAATACACTAAGGATGACAACTTAGCTGGACCTAGACCTCAACCATGCACAGAAAGAAAGACTACTCCAGCTCAATGGATTGGATGAACAAAGATTGCAGGCCCTTCTCCACACAGAGGTAGTTTAGGTTCAGAGGAAGATATGGCATGACAAAAATATCAAGGAGAAGCAATTCCAAGAGGGAGATTGGGCACTGCTCTATGATTCAAGGTATAAAGACTTCAAAGGCAAGTTGAGGACAAAATGGCTGGGACCCTACACTGTGGAAAAATGCAATGACAATGGTTCAGTTCTGATCAGAACCATTGATGAGGAAGCCATCCTCATGCTTTTCAATAGACATAGGTTGAAAATTTACAAGAAGCCCCTCTCCAAGCGAGAGTTGATTGAAGATATGAATAAGAGAGTGATGGTAGTGGAGCATGTCTTAGCCTCCACTTCCCCCACTCGCTGAAAAAATAGAAAAGAGAAATAAAAAAATTAGGACTCAAGTGAAAACCTCCATGAGGTGCTTGAGTCCCATCATTGAGTTGAAAACCTCTTCTGAGGTAGCTTAGTGATGCCAAAAAAAAAAAAAAAAGAATAAGATCCCTGGGTGAAAATCTCCCTTAGAGGCACCCAGAGCAGGCAATTAGGGTGAAAACCTTCTTGAGGTGCCCTAGTTGTTTTCAAAAAAAAAAAAAAAAAAAAAAAAAAAAGAAGGAAAATTGAATTTTAATGTGTATTGCAGGTTGCAGGAGGACCACAGGGAGCAAGAGAAGATGCCAAAAATCCTATAAACTGTGTGTTCTACAGGAGGCCTTGTGTTTTCTATAGGAGGCTCCTATAGGAATCACAGAGAGCTAGAAATGGTTCCAAAAAGCAGTTTGAGGGGCTGCGAAGCTTTATGAAGAACATGTAAACCCTCCTACAGCTATCAACCATCCTTGCCATCCATTCCACACCTACATCACATCATCATCATCGTTTTTTTTTCCTTCCTAACACAGAAAAACACAGAAAACTAGTTTTAAAAAAAAAAACAAAAAATAAAGGAAGCAGCACCTCAAATCTCACATGCGGCTTCCCTAGTACCTCTCCATCTCCATCGAAATCTCTGGAATCTTCCTCATAACTTCTAGTATAGGAATAAGCTGAAATTTTAAAGGGAGAAGCAGCTACAGGAGCTCCAGTAGGAATTCCTGTAGCAGCTGATCCCATTAAAATCAAGCCACAACAGCAAAAGAAGTGCAATCATGGGATTGAAGGAGACATCTGAAGCTGAGATCCAGCAAGAGGATACCTGCACAAGACAAACAGCCAGACATCATAAAACAAAGAGCATGCAGCAGTAAAAGGAGCCAAAATACCTCAAAGCACATACATTCAACTCACAGGTAAGTGACTAACCCGCTCCTCTGTTGCATTTGTGTAATTGAAAGATGTGCATAAGTGAATGAGATGGTTGGGGTTGAACAAGAAAAGGTGGCCAGTTAACTTGGCCACCTTCATCCAGTTGACTGCACTCATCCGAAGATGTCACCACACGTGTGCATAGTAAACT
The DNA here is from genome assembly GCA_000404065.3 of Pinus taeda. Taxonomy (NCBI): domain Eukaryota; kingdom Viridiplantae; phylum Streptophyta; class Pinopsida; order Pinales; family Pinaceae; genus Pinus; species Pinus taeda. The sequence goes on from APFE030808438.1 coordinate 111,949, forward strand.
CAGAGAAAGAACCCAAGGACAGGTAGTGGATGGTTAGCAAACTCTGATGCAATGATGAGAGGTGATTGTGGTAAGAAACCATGATGACAAGGCAGGTGGGGACCAACGGTCCAAATATGGCCAATGTACCTATTTGCCAGCTCACCCCATCACCAGAAATATCTAAAAAAAGGAATAAGTACTCCTCAAAACACTCTCACCACTTTTTCTTTCATTCTATCCTCGTCCACTTAGCTGCAGCAAGCTCCTTGTCATCCCATAGCCTTGAAACCATCATTCTCCATCGCTCTCATCCATCCTCCTTCTATCAGCATTCTACAGGAGCACCTATAGGTTCTACAGGAACACCTATAGGCAGTTCTATAGGAGGGACAGTGAGCTGTTTTTAAGGAGAAAACACGGGTTTTTTGCTTAATTTTTGGCTTGAGGAGGTAGGTTCCATGCATACCCACCTTGATTATCAATATGTGCAAGGAATGATATCATTTTAAAGAGGAATTGAGTCCACAGAAGAAGAGGAATTAAATGAGAATTTTCTGCCTGTTTTCTTAAAAACGACAGTTTTTCTCTATTTTCCCGTTTTCTTCAAAATTCTTGTCTCCAACTCTACATTTGGTGTTCAAAAGGGGTATAAGCACAATGATAGGAGGATTCATGTGGAAGGAGCCCTCTAATTCAACCAAGCTCCATGAACATCCCCAAGTAGTAGCCATATTCACCAGGGAAAATTGGATGACATTTTTTGAGAAATTCTGAGGGTTTGATGAAGAAGTTGCTCAAGAATTTGCCCTTTCTTTAGTCCCTCACTCAAGAACCCATGCCAATTTCACTTTTATAGGTATTTCCATGGAACTAACCCCAGAATTTATTAGTAGGGTTACTATCCTTCCTCTTGGATTACCTTGGAGCAAAGATGAAAAACCAATTGGACAGGTTGTTAAGAAAAACTTCTTCGAAAACAATGAACATCCTATAGAAGATAAAAATGGAATTAGAAGGATACCCTACCCTTGGGATGAGGTCAGTTACCAAATCATCAAATATATTTCCTATGAAGGGAGGTATAGCATATTCTATGGCTACCATTTTAGAATCCTTCATGAGCTGAGATATGGCATGGACACTCCAACACCCCAAAAACTTAACATCCCCTATTTCCTCCTGCAGTCCCTCATAGACTCCAGCATTAAGTTCAAGGCGGGGAGTCCAGATCAGCTGGCTCACCATGGGTTAATTAAAATTTAGGTGGAAGAAGCCCTCCATACAATCACAATCCCCATAGCATGGGAAATTTTTCGAAACATGACAGCAGAAGATGACATAAAGGCCCTCACCTATGATATCAGTCCTTCTGATAGTGAGGAGGAAGAGCAACAAGGGGGAGAAGGGGAAGAAACTGAGGAACAAGAAGGGAAGAAGGAAGAAACCAAAATAGAGCAGGAAGAAACAAAACAAATAGAGACAGAGAAAAAGACTGAAGGAGGAGAAAAAGGGGCAGAAAAGACAGAAGTGTCTGGTGAGACCCTAGAAAGAGAGGCAGTAGCTACTCTCATTGCCCTCAGCACCCCAATTAAACCAAAACAAAGGAGGAAGAGGCATACCTCAATGTATTTCAGAGCTAGGAAGAGCACAAGGATCAAAACAGGGAAACCCCAACCTTCTTCTAAAGTGCCTATTGTTATCGAAGATTCGCCCTTTGCCCAAGGAAAAGAATCCCCTTCCAGGGCACCTATCACTCATGAAAGGGGGACTCCTAGATCTCCCACATGGAAGGAAAAAGTAGAACTACAGGACTGAAAAATAGTTCTACAAGAGGCACAGACTGTTCTACAGGAGACCCTATCAAGACTACAGGAGACCGAAAAAACTTGAAAAAAGGATAGAAGGATAGCCACAAGGGAAGGAGGAAGCAATAGAGGCACAAGAACCTAACCCCCAGCCTAGCCTTGGCTCTTACTAAAATCTTCTTAAGGGGGGAAGAATCATTCCACAAAAATTTACAATCCCACTATTCTTTGAGTTGGAGAAGGAAAGAATAAGGACCCATAGGTGGATGCAAATAGCCAAATCCAAGGGATTTGAGGATATTGGCCATATGGAGAATCAACTCAGAGAAATGGGAAGAGAATTAAGTGCTATCAGACATAGAGAAGTAATCACAAGAACTCACCTTGAAACAGAAAATGAATTGCTAAGAAGACAACTGTAAGAAAAAGAGACACAATTGGCATGCATGGCTAGCTGATCCATGGAGGCACTGCAATGTAGAACACCAGCAAAATCCTATGGATTATACCTCAAGGACCACTGGCTACAATTTCAGATAAAGACTTTGGCACAAAGAGGCACAATGTCTTTTCAAGATTACAAACAATTTATGGACCTGTGTGACCAAAGCTCATTAGAAGACAAGGCAAAAATAACAGAATTCTATCTACATAACATGGCCCTCGCAGACATGAATGTGTGGGACCCCAATGCTAGGCTAGGGGACCTACAACTCATGGCCATGGAATCATGGATGAATCATGAGGAGTTAAGGGTAGCAGAAATAAGAAAGTTGATGATAAAGGAGTAGAATGAGCCCTTAATGATCAGAGCTGAGCCATCAGATCCCATGGCTCTCATCAACGCACACCAGCTGCTTGCAAATAATCCTCAAATTGCCCCTAGATATATAAGTGATCAAGCACAGGCCATTTCAAATTTTGAGGAGATACAAAGGTTACTTGGGGATGACTGTGTGCATGCTTGTATGAGGAGGTGGAACACTTTACCACACAGTTTGCAGATCAGGGAGTATCACTCCCCAACAAGGATGAAAGAGGCATTAAGAAGAGTGCCACTGTACAAGCACTCCATGAAGAGTTTGAAGGTCAATTGGATTGGCCTCAAATTGAGTCCCCCACTATTGCTAGGCATGCTAGAAGGCAAAAAAGAGGAAGAAGAGCAACAACAGTCGGAAGAGGTAGACAAAAAGGCATGATTCCATGACAAAGAAGAGGAGATTACATCAGAAGCATGGGATGTTAGGGAGGCCACCAGGAACATCAAATATGAGGAGATGGACTAAGTTTCTCAGAGGATGAGCAACACCTTCAGTAGGGGGGTGATGATGAGCCCCATAAATTGATAATTATATGGGCTCATTTTGCCTCTTAACATAGTTAAATTAATCATTCCCTTAGCTTATTGCATGCTTTTTTATTATATTTATACTTATGGAGTGAGTTGGGTTAGTTATGATGCTGGTGGGCTCCAGTATTGCAGCAACAATGCTGCAACTCCTGGGACTCCCTTCTTTACTTTTATCAACCCAGTAGTTCGCAACAAACTTGGAAGCGACAGTGCTGTATGCACAAGTAGTAGCTCTTGCCGCAGCTGTCACTTGGTCAGCTGGCACAAGTTTGCTAGGGGCTCAAGACAACTTCTATGAGCTCTGAGAAGAAGCTATTTAAATGATGGATGGAAGCTAACTCGAAGGAAGCTAATCTATTTGCAGAAGGAAACTGAAAAGCTGAAAGCAAACATAAACCCTAGCAAACCCTAATTTTACCAGCTAGCTCTACTGATGCAAGAAAGAGGATGCAAGTTACTGGGAGAGATGCCATTGACTTATAAGAATATGAAATGCATGTATCTAAGCTATGTCTATAGTAAAATCTGAAAGAACCATCTTTTTGTATTTTTCAATAAGTTGTCAGAATTATCATGCATGCAATTTACTTGTTTTGACTGTGCAGAGTGGATTGGCGAGAGGAAATTCTTGGAAGAGGTCGGGAAGGTTCAGAGAGGGCCTAAGGGGTCCCTAGCACCCTTCTTGAGAGTTTCACAGAGTTTGGCCTTCAAGAAACAACTTTCGTGAGCTTCTACAGGAAGTCTGCAGGGGTTCTACAGGATGTCTGGAGTTTCTACAGGATGTCTGTAATTTTCTACAGGATGTTCAGAAATGGGATTTTGGAGCATGGATGGAGGGAAAAAGGTGGAGGAATGAGTATGGAGGTGAAATAGGGGTGTAGGGGAGTTCAAGGCTTGGAGAATGGAGTTGAGGAGTGGCGTAGATGGTTAGATTTGTTCAAGGAGGTATGAAACGATGTTGCACAAGAAGATGAAAATCATGGAAAGTAAGCGAATGAGGAAAATGTAAGGTAAGGGTTCTAAGTGAAGGATGAAGCAGGTAGGTTGGATGGAGTATGGGCAGGTAAGGAAGGATAATAGGTACTCTGCAAGTGGTTTTTCAAACTGAACAAACAAACACTTAGAAAACCCATGACCTAGTTACTTCACTCTATTCTGACCTAAGTAACAGCAAAAGGAGATGAACAAAAGTTTATTTGAAATGAAATGTGTGAAATAACTATACAACTAAGCAATCATAAACTGAAGCATTTAAACACTACTAATATCAACATCTACAAATGAGGATTCCAACACTAAGAATTGCATGACAAAGCAAAACAAAGTTTTTGTTGGCAGCAATGTCACCTTTGTCCCAGCTCATGATCCCACTGAGGGAGAGGTGAGACCAGAGGTGCTTGATGGCCTTTTTTTGGAGATATTCCCTGTTACTAATATATCAACTAAATCTGAGCATGCAAAAGCCTATCTGATCATTAACCATGACCTATGTAACCAGCAAGGTGTTAATCTACTAAACAAAAATTATTTTGCAAAGACATAAAAACAAATAACAATACATGAAGGAGGCCTTGGCTCTTAGGTTGGGTCCAACCCCAAGAGCTACAGGCTCCTATAAAAACTCAGAGCTGATGCCAAATAGAACTGCTTTTCATTATCAAAAAATAATCATCACAAGAAAGTTATACAGCACTAGCTACAAGAAAACGAGCTGAGAAAATGACAGCACTCTAGTGAAAAAATACAACAGTTCCAAAAGTAAACTACGAAGGCTGAGGCCTTCCTATTTATACACTACGAGGGGCCTAGAAGCCCTCCTAAATTCAAGGGACTTGGCTGTTCCAATTGCTAGTAAACAGTCACTCTTCCCAAAGCTGCTTGGCTGCCTTTAGGATTCGTTTTGGTGGCCTGTTGAGCTCGGAGTTGAGGGTGGAGATTTCGAGGAAGGGCCATTTAATGCTAGAGACAACCCCCCTACGAATCTTCACCTCAAGCTTGGCTGTCACCTGGCCCATAATTGCTTGGTTTTGCTCCAAAACTTGTCCAAAAAACCTGAAATAACCACGTATTAGCCTCCCTGGTAGAGTGACCACCCTTATTCATTCAAATAACATAAACATACTAAAAAAACATGCATAATCTATGAAAAATGAAGGATTGAACAAGGACAATTAGGCAAATGAGCCCAATAAATTACCCAATTCGGGGTTCATCATCACCCCCTTGCTAAATGGGTTGCCCATCCTCTGAGCAACTAGTCCAACTCATCGTCCTTGATAGCCTTGACCGCCTCCCTCAAATCCCAGGCCTATTAAGTGATATCTTCTTCATGGTCATGAAATCCTGCTTTGCTTTCCACTTCTTCCCACTGCTTGTGTTCCTCCTCTTCTCTAACTCCCTCTAACAACCCCAAAAGCAAGGGAGGACTGAATTTGAGGCCAATCCAGATGGCTTGAAGATTCTGCATGGACTGTTTGTAGAGAGGCACTCTTGCCAAGGCCTCCCTCATCCTTGTGGGGGTGTGGTATTCTCTAATCTTTAGGTTGTGGGACAGTGAATTCCACCTTCGGGAGCAAGCATGAACACAATTATCCCCCAGAAGTCTCTCCATGTCCTCAAAATGGGCTATGGCTTGAGCTTGTCGTCCCATGTAATCTGGTAGGGCCTGAGGGTCATTGGCCAAGTGTTGGTGGGTGGATATCAATGCTAAAGGATCCTCCGGTTTTGCTCTAATCAATAGTGGCTCATGTAGCTCTCTGTTCATAATGTTTTGGACCTCTTCTGCTCTCTTTTCTTCATGATTTAGCCAAGAGGCCATGGCCATAAGTTGTACGTCCCCTACCACAGCGTTAAGGTCCCACAAGTTCATGTTGGGAAGGGCCAAGTTGTGTAGGTAAAACTCTGATAGCTTGGCCTTGTCTTCGAATGAGCTATTGTCACATAGAGCCATGAATTGAGAGTAGTTTTGAAATGGAGTGATACCTCTCTGTGCCAAAGTGTTGATCTGAAACTGAAACCACTGATCCCTGAGGTATAGGGCATAAGATTTGGCCGGCTGCCTACATTGTAGAGCTTCCATCATCCAACTGGCCATGCAGGCCAGTTGGGCCTCCTTTTCTTGTACCTTCTGTTTCAAAGACCGTATCTCCAGGACTGCTTGCAATTCTTTTTCCTGTAGCTATCAATTCAGTGTCTCAATTTCAGCCTGCATCCCTTCCCTTCTCTGTTATTCATCAGGTGTTTCATTGGTTGTTGTGGGCTCCTCATGTTGCTGTTATCCACCCAAGGTGTGGGGCCTATCTTCCATAAGGTGTCCCTATAACTGTAGCTGCTATTTGAGCAGCTCATTTTCTTCTTGGAGCTTGTCCCATTGGCTGCTTTCTACATGTCGTACCAAAGCCAATTCTTTCCTTGCCTCTTTGAGTTGTTCCTCCAAGGGACCTATATCTGCCACACCCTTGGACTTGGCGATTTTCATCCAAGTGTGGGTCCTCACTCTCTCTTCCTCTAGTGAAAAGAAGAGCGGCACTGCAAATTTTTGGGGAATTATCCTTCCCGCCTCTAGCAAGTTGTAGTAAGAGCCCAGGTTGGGCTGGGGGCTTGGTTCCTCATTTTTCTCAGTATTTTCCTCCTCCTGGGATGATGTAGCTTCCTTCTCTTCCAACTCTTCAGTCTCCTTTAGCCTAGCCAATGTATCCTGTAGAATTGTCTCAGCATCTTGTAGAGAGGCCTTTGTGTCCAACATTTTCATTCTTTCTCTCCAAGTGGATGTCTTCGGGCTCCCCTGTTCATAAGTGATGGATGCCTTGGAGGGATACCTCTCCTTTTGTGTAGCTGGGGTGTCTACAATTGTGATTGGTTCTTTTGATGGTGGCTGGGGTCTGCTAGTCTTTATCCTCATGCTCCTTCTTGCCTTAAAATACATAGAAGGCTCCCTTTTTCTCTTCCCTTTTTGCTCTGGGGTTGTGCTCAGCCAGCACTGCTGCTACCTCCCTGGCCAAGATCCTGGGTGATTTCTCCTTTTTCTTCTCTGCCTCCATACTTCCTGTAGAAAGTCCTGTGCTGACCGTTTTCTAGCTTCCTGTAGAAACGATTTTCTGGCTTCCTATAGAAATGATTTTCTGGCTTCCTGTAGAAACGGTTTTCAATTTGGCCTACTTGGATGGGGGTGCCTTCTCTTTCAATTTTGCTGTGGTTTCCTTGGGTGTGCCCTCACTTTCTTAGACTTTTTCAGTCCTCTCTGCCCTGATTTGCAATCGTTTCTCCCTTGGTGTTTGTGCCTTTATTCCACCCACAGTTTTGGGCTCGGTAGCTTGGCCTTTCTCTTGTTTCTCTTCTTGTTCTTTCTGTGGTGGTCTGTCTTGGGTTTCCTTACCCTTGGCTTTCTCCTCGGCTTCAAGGTGTTCCCTTCTTCACTGCTGGATGAGGTGAGTTCCTTGGCCAGAATTCTTATATCATCATCTTTGGACATATTGCGGAAAATTTCCCAGGAGAGGGTGACAGTGTAGGTATGGAGGCCATCCTCTACTAGAAGCTTGATGAGCCCATGATGGGCTAGCTAATATGGTGTCCCTTCCTTCAGTTTTGTGCCACATTCAATCAATGATTGCAAGAGAAAATAGGGGATGCTTAACTTCTGCTCTGGGGGTAGATCCAACCCAAGAAGAATGGGAAGTGGAGAACCTGTGTAGATTACCGGGAACTTAACAAGGCCACCAAGAAAGACCATTTCCCTTTTCCTTTCATAGATCAAGTGTTGGATGGACTAGCAGGGAAGAAGTTCTTTTCTTTCCTAGATGGGTTTAGTGGGTATAATCAGATCCAAATCAGCCTAGAAGACCAAGATAAGACCACCTTCACTTGTCCATGGGGCACCTTTTCCTACCGAGTCCTTCCCTTTGGGCTATGAAACGCTCCTGCCACTTTCTAGAGAGCAGTATTGAGCATATTTGCTGAGATGGTTCATGATTCGGTGGAAATCTATATGGATGACTTTACTCCTTATGGGTCTAACTTCCAAGAAGCCTTGTCCAACCTGGGAAAAGTTTTAAACAAGTGCATTGAGATGAACCTGTCTCTCAGTCCTGAAAAATGTGAATTCCTGATGACTGAAGGGGCCATGCTAGGTCATATCATTTCTTAGCAAGGATTGCAGGTGGATCCTAACAAAATTTCTATCATCCAAAAGGTTCCACCTCCTCAAAAGGTGAGAGATGTTCGGAGTTTTCTAGGCTTGGCAGGATATTATAGAAGATTCATCAAATATTTCAGTAAGCTAGCCTCGCCATTGTTTAGCCTCTTAGGAAAAGATGTTGAATTTAAATGGACTAATGACTGCCAAGGGGCTCTGGATGAGATGAAAGGTAAGCTGGTATCCGCCCCGATCTTGAGAGGTCCAAACTGGGCCCTACCTTTCCACTTCCACATTGATGCCTTGAACAAGTCCATAGGAGCAGCCTTATGACAAGTTGAGGAGAAATTACCATATGCCATATACTTTGTTAGGAAAAACCCGTCCAAGGCAAGGATGAACTATACGGTAATCGAGAAAGAGTTCCTGGCCGTAGTCCATTCCTTAAACAAGTTCAGACACTGCATCACTGGTTATCAAACATTTGTACACACTGATCATGCTGCGATTAGATATTTAATGAATAAACCTGATGTGAATGCTCGTATCATTAGATGGTTACTTTTGTTGCAGCAATTTGATTTGACTATTGTTGACAAGCCAGGTAAGGAAAATGTTGTTGCTAACTTCTTATCTAGATTGGATTTGCATGCAGGCAAGGAAGGGACAGTGGATGACCAAATGCCAGATGAACACTTGTTTGCTATCTCAGTACTCGCTCCATGGTTTGCTGATATAGCAAACTACTTGGTCTCAACACAGTTCCCTTCGCACCTGTCCTCAAAGGAGAAGAGCAGAATTGTGAGGAAGAGTGCCCCATTCACTTGGATCGGGGGCAACCTGTTTAAACTCGGCCCAGATCAGATCTTGAGGTGTTGTGTTAGGGAAGAGGAAGTCTTTGACATCCTCCTAACCTGTCACGATGGACCATGTGGAGGCCACTTTGCAGCAAAAAGGACCGCCTTCAAAATTCTACACGTTGGCTACTATTGGCCTACTCTTCATCAAGATGTCAGAAGATACATCAGCCAGTGTGACCGATGTCAGAGGATGGGGAAACCTACTCCAAGGGATGAAATGCCCCTCCGACCTCAAGTGACTTTCGAGCCATTTGAGAAATGGGGCATGGATTTCGTGGGACCTATCAACCCTCCTTCAAAGCAAAGGTCTTACATCATTGTGTGCACCGACTACCTGACAAAGTGGGTAGAAACAAAGGAAATCAAGGCAATGACAGAAGAGAAAGTGGTTGAGTTCTTAAGGTAGAACATATTCTACAAGTTTGGCTACCCAAGAGATTTAGTCAATGATCAAGGAAGCCAGTTCACCTCCAACCTGATTGAAGATTTGCTCGCTCATCACAAGATCAAGCATAGGACTTCCACCCCATATCATCCCCAAGAAAATGGACAGGTGGAAGTCACTAATAGAGCGTTGGAAGGGATTTTGACTATGGTGGTGAGCATCAGCAGAAAGGATTGGGCAGATCGCCTGGTTGACGCCACCTGGGCCTACAACACCACTTGGAAAACTACAACTGGTTTCACACCTTATGAGCTGGTCTATGGGAAGAAAGCTTTGTTGTCCATAGAGTTCGAGTATAACACATTGAGGGTGGCAGCTCAGCTGGACCTAGATCTCAGCTATGCTCAACGTGAAAAATTACTGTAGCTGAATGGATTAGATGAACAAAGAATGCAATCCCTCCTCCACTCAGAAGTAGTCCAACTTCAGAGGAAGATATGGCATGATCGGCACCTTAATGAAAAGCAATTCCAGCCGGGAGATTGGGCGCTACTATATGACTCAAGATACAAGGATTTCAAAGGAAAGCTGAGGACAAGATGGCTAGGACCATATGCAGTGGAGAAGTGTAATGACAATGGTTCAGTCCTTATTAGGACCATTGATGAAGAAGCCATCCCCATGCTTGTCAATGGGCATCGGTTGAAAATCTACAGGAAACCTCTTTCGAGGCAGGAGTTCATTGAAAATTTGGAAAAATTAGTGCTAGCAGTGGAGCAGGGCTCTGCCCCTATTCCACCCACACTTTGATCATAAAAAAAAAAAAGAGAAATAAAACAGAAATAAAAAATATCCTTGGGTGAAAACCTTTCTGAGGCACCCAAGGCAGACATTGAGGGTGAAAACCTCATGGAGGCACCCCAGCTGTCTCTAGAGAAATAAAAAAAATGTGGAATAAAAAGATCCTTGGGTGAAAACCTTTTTGAGGCACCCAGGGTAGACAGTGAGGGTGAAAACCTCATTGCAGCACCCTAGATATCTCATTAAAAAAAAAAAGGAAGAGGTAAAAAACAAAAGAGAAAAAAAAACAAAAAAGAAGAAGAAGAAAACAGGACTAATCTCTGTGAAGTAATTGCAGGTTGCAGGACATCCTACATTGCAAGAAAAGAGGGGCGCGCAAAATGAGGACAGGGGTTCGTACCAGGCTCAAGGATACCCCTTCAGATACCCCCTCCATGGCCACTCACCTCTCCTAGGATTTGGTCACATTCGGGTTGAGATTAGGCCTTCTACAGGAAGTTCTGGGCTTTCTACAGGAGGTTTCAGGCTTTTCTACAGGAAGTTCTAGGATTTTCTACAGGAAGTCCTGAATTTCTATAGGAAACATCTTGTAGAACTTTCGAACGAGCCAAATTCAAGTTTGAGAGGGAATTTGATGGTTGGGATCAGTTTTTTAGACCTGAGGCCACACCTCTATCCAATCCAACACCATGTGGCACCCTGTTCCATCTCTTGACACCTCTGTCACCCACCTGGTCATGTGTTCCTGCACATTCATTTCAGAAACCTTTTTTTTCCTCAGGTTGACAGCAAAGAAAAAGAGGAAAATTTTCAAGTAAAAAAATCAAGCAACAAAGGCTCGCACACTCTACCCGTTCAAGCTCCACCTAGACTCTTCATCAATGAATGTAGCCTTGCTTGTTTAGCCTGCATCCCAGGAGGAGAAGCAGCTACAGGATGCCCTACATGAATCCTGTAGAAGTTGATCCATCTGGAGCAGATACTATGGAGTCAATAGCAGCTGAAATCGACACAGCGAACATGTAACAAGCTCCGCTCGGACGTGAACACTTCCTCAACAGCTAAAATCAGACGGAGCCTGTGCATGCAGTGTTTACGACGAGAGGATCAGGTCCCGAAGTCGTGCATACAACATCAGCCAATGAAAGAAGGATTTCCAGCACCTGTGCACGAAGCAGTAGTGAGCAAAGCCATCATTCCACATCCCGAAGCCTACAGAACACGTCCACGGCCACACAGGTAAGTGTCTAACCTTATTCGTCAAATTGCATATACTATACTCTGAAAACTGCATGTCTGTGAAATGGTGCGGATTGAACGAATTCAGAGGCCAGTCCACTGGCCACCCACAATCAGTCGAATGGCCTCGTGGGATCCGAACGAGCTCAGTTACGCCAAAGAGACGTGCAGCCGACACGTGGGAAGTGTCTAGTCGGGAAATCGGCAGACTGACAGTGGTGGCGACAGTTAATGGCAGAGGGGAAGTAATGGAGACCAGAGACATGCAAGAGAATAATGGCCATGACGTTGGCTAACGGATCGGCCTGGACACCTGTTGTGCTCTGCAAACAACCCCCCACTTCATATTATTTTTATTCATAAAACATTAAAATGTGAAATGGGTCCCTTGAAAATAAAGATGATATCACTACTTTTGTTTAAAAGTCCGATAATCAAATGAGTGCTTTACAAAACCCTTTTAAACAATATCCATTTAAAAGAAATAAAGCAAATCTTCATCATTGCGATAAAGCGATCATAAGATCGCATATCGTAATGACATAAGGGACATATATAAATGGCACAAGGTTTTCCGCCGTTGCGATATTGCATTCGGCGATCGGCGATCGGCGATATCCAATGCACAACCAAAAACGCCCCATACCATTACCCCAATGCGATGAGCTATCGGCGTTCGGCGATCGGCGGGTCCCCTTTATTTGAGTCTCAATGCACATAAGCCTTTCGCCGATGCGATATCGCATTCGGCGATCGGCGATACTCGATGCACATTGTTAAGGCAGACTTGTTATAACCCCCGATGCGATGCGATAAGGCACGGTTTTCAATAGAAAGCCGTTAAAGTGATTGGAAAGCTCAATTTACTCATATTTAAGGCATAATCACTTCCGCTCGGCCGCCAATACGTCCATTTCATGCTTAAGGAGATTTCTCAACCGAATAATGATATAATGGGAATTTATAAGGTGGCAGGTTTTATACGGCCAATTAATGGATTCATGTCTTAAAATCTTTCCATAGATTATCTCCGCACCCGTTTTAAAAGCTGAATATATTGCTGCGCATCTATTCATTTGTTATCAATTGTAAGTTTTTATCACTATCTCTCTGTGTTACGCGCAATTGCCTCTCTGTGCAGAATTCATTCATAGACAGGAGTTCGGGCATGATGGGTAAGAAGTCTAAGAAGACTGCGGGTGCTTCCAATCCACCAGTCGCAGCACAAGCCGCTGCAAATAGCAAGAAAGGCCTAATATCTGATACAACATGCACAGGCCTCACCAGAGTAACTTGGCAAGGCACTTATGACTTAATTGAGGCTGAGAAACCAAAGCAGACGATAGCAGAAGCTACCGATTCATTACGGAAGTCAGACTGCACTCTCAAGGATTTGGCTGATTCTTTCCTCCACAGGATAGCAGCCAGGGAGCAAATTCTCCCATATACAGACGTTGTGCGATGGGCGATTGAAGAAATCCCCATCATGGACAGAACTTTTAGCACAAGAGATGGGAGGATTTTCGGATCGTTCAAGGCAGAATACTTGAGGCAAATGTATCATTTACCCGAGCCAGAGAAGATATACAACAGCGCCTTCCTGGAGAAGTTTGCGAGCGAAAATGAGATTGAGTCCGAACCTATCAAGGATTGGAGGCAAAATCCGAATAAACACAAGCACGAATCTTCCGGTAAGTACTCGGTCGATTCTTTGGCTTCTCCTTATTGCTATGTTGGTATAATGATGTGTAGATTATGGGGTTTACATGACTCTGCTAGTTTTACCATTGAAATGGTTCCTCTTATGGAGGCAGCAGTAAACAGCATAATTATGGATTGGGCTACTATCCTTTCGGATAAACTAGCAGTAGCTGTTCGTGACTTTAGGAATAAGACTGTAGTCACTGAAAGGAAAATTCCCCCATTCTACTATAGTGCATATATCCTAGATACCTTATGTTTCAATTCCGAATTCCCTGTTCTTGGTTGGAGATGGACTGCACAGGACCCCTCTCCCATTCATATATATCACCGAAAGATGTGGAAGTAATCCTATAAAAACCACTTGTATCAGATCTCTAATGGCTTCATGGTTCCCATTTATTATTCAATTTTTGATAAACCCATTTCAAAGATTTCCTACCTAGCCTCCTTTGATTTGCCAGCAGTGGCTAGTTGGTTTGGAGAAGAACATTTTACTTATATCAGAGTCTTCGGCAGCCAAGCCAATCCTCATGTCCTCCCCTTATATATTCCTGATAAATTGCTAGCAAGGAAAATTGCATATTAGATTACAGTTGAGAGTACTACACAGACTCTCAGAAAGGAAAAGAAAAAAGGCTGGCCTACTTTTCCCTTAAGGTGTGGTGTCTTTACCCTGCATGATCTAAAACATGCGGAGAAGGAGGCCACAAATATTCAATCTTTAGCTCTGGCTACAATCCCGAATAGGGCATTTGACCCAAAGCGAGTTTCTCATGCCGCATTGGAACATGCCAAATTAACAACGTTTAAACATCAAGAAGATATGTTCGATGACATGTTCTCTTCAAGTGAAACAATAGGTCAAGCCAAAGAACTCGCCAAGATGAGATACAATGATGAAGGGTTAACTGAGTTTAATAAACTTAGAGAGCAGAGGTTGCAAACTCTGCCTCTAGATTTATTAGCGCTAACCCCAGCGGCATCATCAAGCGAGCCTGGTCAGCAACAGACAAAGGAACCTCCTACTACAACAAAAGATCATGATAAGGAGCGGGAGGAACAATAGAGGAAAGAACAAGAGGAAAAGCAGAAGAAGGAGCAGGAAGAACGGCTAAAGAAAGAGCGAGAGGATAAACTGCGAAGGGAACAGGAGGAACAACAGAAGAAAAAGCAGGAATGATTGCAGAAGGAGTCTCAAACTAAACAGACCACCACCGATACCAATGTGGATACTACCACAGACCCCAAATTGCTCCAGGAATGGCAACAGTTTGATTCTATCATCAGTGGAGGAAAAGGCTAAAAAAGTACAGACACTCCTAAGACCAGCGATATGCAAGATGACACTTCATCTCAGGTTCTAAGTGGAACCAACGGCCCACCGAAATCTAAAGATATTGAGATAATTCTGAAAGATCCTAGCAATCAAATCATTCTACAAATAGAAGATATTCCTCCATTGGATGTTTTCTACAGCCTGAGGCATAGAGCAGTGGTAAAGCGATCAAGGAAAAGACGAAGGCTTGATCAACCTTCTATCTCTCCAAAGAAAACGGTCACGGGTAATGTAGTATGGAAGGAGAAACTGGATCCCTCCGATGATCTAACTAAATTGTCACAGTATGCTGGAGCCTATTCAGCAGCAACAATTGACAAAGCATCGGAGGTAAGCCTCTTATTAAAGAATAAGGACCAAGAAATCTCCACATTACAGACAGAATTGGCTGAGATAAAGCAGAGGGTAATGCAAGCAGAGGAACAGTTAGCGGCACAACAACAGAGGACAACGCAAGCAGACGAGCAGTTGTTGGCACAATAGCAAATAAATAATCAATTGGCTTAGCAATTGGAAGCAAAGAAGCAAAGGATTGACCAGGCTGCGATCCGGAAACAAAATGAATTAACGGAGGCATTGGAAAAGTTGAAAGCAGTGAACGAGCAAATGGTGAAAACCAAGGATGAGCAAATCGCTCAAATAACATCGCAGCTAGAAAAGATAAAAGGAGATTCGCAGGTGGCAGAGTTCAGGAAAGAAGCATCATTGATAAAAAATGCGCTAATATCGCAAACTAAACTCTTGTGTCAACAGATCACTCAAGCGGAGCCACTCTGCGAATTAACTATATCCATAAATGAGCAGGTAGAGAAAGCTAGGGATGACTTGAATCAAGCCGATGAGGCTATTACTGCACATCTTGAATGGCAAGATTCGAATTCGGGAAAAGCAGCCAATTTGCCCAGGATACTTGAGGTTCATAAAGATATACTTTTCACGGAATGGCACACTCAGGTGTTAAAAGCAGAGAGAGCAGCTTCAAGATGTAGATCAACTTCTAGCAATTTAGTTGATTTAGTTAACAACACTCTCTACTTAGCAAATATGATTTCCCAGTGTACACTAGGAAAGATTACAACAACAAATGCATTGGAGCAATCATGTTATCCTGAGTTAGAAGAAAGAGGAAGATTAATCGCCGGGATTAATAGTTTAAACATGGAAGCATATTGGCACTTCCTAGTTAAACCACATACACAAAGAGCTGCCCTGAAGTGTTTAACAGATGCCATCGAGTGTATGATTCCCGATATTCAAGATGCCACCTATGCTGCCCAGCTCAGTTCGCGCCTCAAACAAACCTCCGGAAATTGAGCCAATGCTTGCAATCAATCAGCTCAGATTCAAAGGAAAGCAGCCGACTCAATGAATCACCCTCCAGCTCACCAGATCGCTAAACAAAATAGGAACAAAAAGTTATTGATATCAGTTTAAGTAGCATTTCTGTTTAATAGATATTTAGATTAGTATTGTATTTATAGACCCTTTCATGTTTTTAGAAAAGGTCGTAAAATTTTGTAAGAGACTTAACAGACTGAAGTTTGCACTACTGTGCTTCAGCCCATATTCTTTTATGAAACTCGACCAGTTGTTCTTACTTTAATGAAGGAATTTCTTTATACAATTGTGCACTATTGTCATTGATTGAAGAATTTTTATGCTTTAAGGGAAGAACTACACATAGCGATTGATATTTGAGAGTGGCAAGCAGCTCATATGGTATTTCTATCTGTGTCTAAAGTCATTCTGTTTATGTGAATTGTTATGTAATTATTCTTGCTATCGTTGATTATATGCATGCACTATAACAACAAATCTTATTCATTCCACTATTGGGTTTTTAGTGATGTGCCTTTACTTTTAAATCATGTATATGATAATGATATGAATGTATAAAGTGTGGTAATTTCGCTTCAATCGCTCTGCTTAACTATTTAAGCACAATAATCTTAAATGATTTAATATCTATGTCGTGAAGATACAGTCATCTATATGCTTGTCTTTTAGACATAGAGCATCAAAAGCTACGCTTTAGAGCTCAATAGATTCCCGGGATGGTTTCATTTACTTATATTTCTGTCAATAGTTTTAGCTTTTCGCTCACCACTAGTGTTATCTATAAATCATTCACTCATCCCATTTATCTATTTCTGGGAAACTGGTCCCATTACCCCCAGTCGGAGCCACTACCCCAAACGGAAAAGGAGCTGCCCTAAGGTCCGGACCAGGTGGTTTCCCCAATGTTGTTGTAGCGATTTTCGAGGCTTCAACATTTTTGGCACTAGAAGGAGGGCCCCAACTATGAATGGCAAGCAAACCCAAATCTACAAGCGATTCTAAGAGTAATTCTCCCTCCAATTCTCCTAGTTATTCTCGATCGCATGCTGGTTCTCCAACGCGCAATCAAGAACAACAGGAATCAACTACCACTGCTCACACCCATCATACTCCAAAACAATTGAGTCTTGAATCCCCTGAAGTTCAGTCTCTTATCCACAAACTTCAGAGCTTCTCGATTTCGCCACAAAGATCTGAAGTATCACAAAGCAGTGCGACTTCGCAGTTCAATCTTTCTCATCCACTTACCAGACTTCAAAGTGAAAAGCTTGGTATTGAACCCATTGAGTTCCCTTTACCCGAAAGGAAAAGGGCCAAGAAATACACTGAAGGGTCTGATAGTGGAGAGATTTCATCCATTTCATCTGCAAAGTCAATCACCCACTCCTCCATTACATATTGTTGTCCACCAGGGAACAGAAGCCTCAACATCTCAATCTGCTCACCCCTCAATATCATCTACTTCCCACACATCTGGAATCCCAATAGTAATACCAACCACCGGTACTATTACAATGGTAGATCCATGGACCAGGCCTGGTGCAGTCAATATGCCTGCACCATTGCATCCTTTACCAGATGCTCCTGAAAAATGGCTCCCCAAATTTAATCCAGATGATGGAACCCAGGCCGAAGAACACATCCATAATTTCATGTTGTCGGTCAACTTGAAAGGGGTAACACAAGAAGATGTTGTTGTTAGACTTTTCCCTTATACTTTGCAAGGATCAGCAGGATCCTGGTATTTCTCTCTACCCTTTGGTTCCATTACCAGTTGGGATACATGCCAAGAGCAGTTTCTTACTAAGTATGGAGATGATAGGTCTTTGGAAACTTTAATAAACGATCTCTCCAACCTAAGAATAGAGCACAGGGAACCGATTAAGGAATTTAATGCTCGCTTCAATAAACTCCTCAACAAAATCCCTACAGCTTCCAAACCAAGTGAACAAATTCGAAGCAAATGGTATATCACTGCCTTGCCTGCTAATATAGCCATTTTTGTAGACAGGGCTGGGAAACCTACCTTAGTAGAAAATATGAAAGAGGCACTTGATGTGGAAAAACGCATCAATTCCTTAGAAAACAAAGCTGCCTTGGAAGACAGAAAAGCTAAAAAAGTTTCTTTTAAAGAAGACTCCAAGAAGAAAAGCCCAAAAGACCCATATGACATGGAGGGATTGCAAAAGGTTCTGAAAACTTTGTCTAAAGAAATGATTGACATAAAGAAACAGGTGGCCGAAACTTCAAACAAAAGACCATTTAGGACCTATAAGAAAACTGAAACAAAGCCACCCAATGTCATATCTAATGCAGATTCAGACCAGGAGGAGGAAGAAGAAGAGGCAACCCCACCAACTAATGATGAAGAAGAAGTAGCTGAGTGTCATGGAATGTGGGATTTTATACTCCCCAATTCTGATATCGATAATGAAGAAGAAGCCTTCCTAGTCACCACCAAAAGTAAAAGTACTTCTGAACCTGCCCAGGCGACTTCAAAGAAAAGGAGTGCAGGTGCTGCTACAACAAAAGAAAAAGTACCTCCAAAGAAATCACCTGCAGTAGTCCCCCAAAACCAGCCTTCAACTTCTAATTCCCCTTCAACATCTAAGACGTTAGTGGTATCCGACTCAATGGAATACAACATTGTTGATGACATGAAGAAAACTAAGGCAAACATAACTATGTTTGAGCTTAGCAAGTTAAAGCATCAGCAAAAATTACTTCTTAAAGAACTGAATGATGTTCCCTCTACTCCACTTCCTAGTTCAAAAGCTGCTAATGATTCAGGCCAATCCCCTCCAGGTATGGTTGAAGCTATAGATTCAGTCCTAATTGGGGATAGGTCAAGTTCTCATACTCCACCATTTCTTCTGACTTATGAAATCTACAACAGAAACCTGCACAACTGTTTAATTGACTCAGGGGCATCTTCTAACATAATGCCAGCTTCAGTTTGTTCCAAATTGAACATAGAGCCCTAGAAGTTTGCCATCCATATTGTTCAATTAGACAGAACTAAGGTGCAGGTTGTCGGAGAAATTAATTCCGTAACTATCAGGTTGTCTGCTGATCCCAGAATAGTACAAAGGATTGACATTCTAATAGCTGATATACTTGAGTTTTACGGTTTGATTTTGAGTAGAGATTGGTCCAAAAAATTGCATGGGTATATTTCTACTGATTGGTCACACATGTGGCTTCCTTATAAGGGTAAGCCAAATCAAATAAAGATTGACCGAGAAAAAAATATGACCCATACAGTTACCGATTTTGAGCAAGAAAACCATCCCGTAGCTTTCAACAACAACATTTTGGGCAATTATTCATCAGATTCATTCTTTGGCAACTTTGTTGCCCAACCCTCCCCTTTCTCAGTTAATCATTTTACATCTCAGATTGAAATTTTTTCACAAGCAGATAAGTCTAGGTGTTTCAATGGTGATGAGAAAACTGTAAATATGACTGTTAATACTCCTTTATTTTGGTCTTTGTATTTTGATGGCTCCAAGTCTAGTGAAGGCTCGGGAGCAGGATGCATCTTGGTTAGTCCACATGGGGAAAAGACAATGCTGTCTTGCAGACTAGAATTCGAATGCACTAACAACACAGCCGAATATGAAGCCCTAGTTCAGGGTTTATATAAAGCGATCGGCCTTAAAGTGCAATATATAAAAGTATTCGGCGATTCTGAAATTATTGTTAAACAGGTTAGAAATGCAATTCATTGCCTTTCCAATCACCTTAAGCATTATCAATCGCTTGTGCAAGACCTTACCTCGCATTTCTTAGCATTTAACATTTCCTCCATTCCTCGGTCCCCAGATTCAGTCTGCCGACTTAACTACCAAATGTAGCTCCAGGCTTCCTCCTTCATAAACTACAGCCTTTGATCAGATTTTCTATAGAGTTGATATTTTATGGCCTTCAATCTTGACAACTATCACTATTGGAGAGTAATTTTATCATGACGTGAATATTTACAATTTAACTTCTGAAAAAGTCTTATGACAAACCAAATCATTGAAGAGGATGTAGCAATGGAACTCCCAATAAAAGAAACATACCTCAAGAAAAGCCAATTCCTAAACCTGTGGTAAAAACTAGAAAGATCTTTATGATACTAAAAGAACAGGTTTAAACCTGTAACTAATACAAAGATCCAAAGTCTCTACCCTAAGGTTTGAAATTGGTAAATTTGGGTACTGAGCAAGCTCCTCAGAATGTGAATTTAGGATTAGGACTTTCTGTAGAAGAGAAAGAAGCATTTGTTAAACTGTTAAGGAAGAATAGACACGTTTTTGCTTGGAAATATGATGACTTAAAGACTTATGACACATCTATTATCCAGCATACTATTCTAATGCTTCCAGATCAAAAACCCATCCAGCACAAGTTAAGAAAAATACACCCAAATTTGGAAAGCCAGATTAAGTCGGAACTTAACAAACTCCTTAAAGCCAAGATTATCTTTCCAGTCCGACATTCCAACTGGGTTTCTAATATGGTGCCTGTTAGGAAGAAGAATAGCGACATTCGAATTTGTATTGATTTCAGGAATCTGAATAGAGCAAGCTTGAAAGACAATTTCCCATTGCCTACTATGGAGCAAATACTCCAATCAGTAGCAGGTTCTGAACTGATGTCCTTTCTAGACGGTTTTTCAGGATACAACCAAGTCTTGGTTTATCCTGATGACCAGCTTAAAACTAAATTTAGAACAAAATGGGGGACATATGCATATCAAAAGATGCCTTTTGGACTTATAAATGCAGGAGCGACTTTCCAAAGAGCTATGGATACAACTTTTAGGGGACTGATTAGTCGAACAGTGGTCGTCTACCTAGACGATATAACTGTATTTTCTAAAGAGAGGCCTAATCATTTACATGACTTAAACCAAATCTTTCAACGATGTAAAAGGTATGGAATTTCTCTTAACCCCAAAAAGTCATTCTTTGCTCTTGATCAAGGGAAACTCTTGGGTTTTATTGTGTCTCGAGATGGCATTTATATCGATCCTGATTGGATCAAAGAAATTTCTGAGATCCCATTCCCTCACAATAAGAAATCGATGCAGTCATTTCTTGGCCAGATTAATTTTGTTAAAAGATTTGTACCAGATTTTTCTCATATTATTTTACCCCTCCAGGCAATGATTAGGAAAAATGCAGTTTTTAAGTGGGGATTAGTAGAAAAAGAAGCTTTTGATTTGATAAATCAATCCATTATCAATGCCCCCTCCTTAATTACTCCAAATTTCTCTAATCCTTTCACATTGTATACTATCGCATCCGATTCTTCATACGCAGCAGTACTCACGCAACTAAATGATCACAATTTGGAGGCGCTCATCTCATTTTTTAGCTCGAATCTTCAGGGTGCCGAATTGAATTACTCCGATGTGGAAAAACAAGCCTTTGTTGTGTTTAAAGTAGTCAAACATTATAGACCCTTCCTTCTGAAAACCCACACTAAAGTAATAGTTCCTTTCCCAGTTGTTAGACAATTATTAATACAAAAAGAACTGGGTGAAAAAAGGGCAAATTGGGTCACAGCGCTTCAAGAGTATGACTTAGAAATTAAGCCAGCAAAGATTGTTAGAGGCCAAGGTTTTTGCAGGATATTGGCAGGAGCTTCCAACATTCCCGAATCAAGCGATACTAGTCCAACTGAAGAAATCAATCAGGTAAGTGTCACTGATTCCAAATCCCAATATGCAGATTTGGTATTTTATTTAAAAAATGGTTATGCTCCTCCACATTTATCTTACAAAAGCAAAAGGGCCATCAGGTTAAAAGAAAAAAGTTTTACAATTATTGATGATGTGCTTTTTAAGAAGAATTATGATTCTATTTTGCTAAGATGCCTTGAGAAAACTGAAGCCCAAAAGGTGTTGCAAGAGTTACATGACGGACCAACAGGAGGACATTTTGGAGCTGACACAACAGCTCACAAGATTATTCATGCTGGATATTATTGGCCAACCCTTTTTAGAGACACCCACGAGTATGTAAGGAAATGCCTCAATTGCCAAACTTCTAGTGGAAGACAACAAAAATCGGCTTTCCCTTTGCAACCAGTCAACATTGAACAACCATTTGAGCAATGGGGATTGGATGTCATCGGAGAAATTAATCCACCTTCTTCCAAGCAGCATAAGTATATTCTTACTGCTACCGACTATTTCACTAAGTGGGTTGAGGCAATCCCTTTGAAGACAACAAATTCTGAAGCAAT
>APFE030808447.1:0-16891 GCA_000404065.3 Pinus taeda
TTCACCACCCTCCCACGTGGACGGAGGCTTGCCAGGTGGCTCGTAAGGTGGAACGAGCATTAGCAGCCCAATACAGTCACCCAAATTTCCCCGCTAAAGGTCGTCCCCCACAGGCTCACAACACAACTCAAACACTTAAGGTCCAAAAGGTGTACCCTGCGGAAATGGCCAAAAGAAGGAAGCAAGGACTATGTTACTACTGTGATGAAAAATACTCCCCAGGTCATAAATGTAAGGAGCCCAAATTCTTTCAAATAGATGCCACTGACTACAGCTCAACAGAGGAAGATCCACCACTCGAGGAACATGAGCCACTAGAGGAAGACAACCAACAGGAAAATGTCTCTGACGAACCAGTTATTTCGTTGCATGCCTTGGTAGGGATTTCTTCCCCTCAAATGCTCAAAATCAGAGGGTTTATTAAACATCGCCCAGTAGTATTCTTGATTGATAGTGGAAGTATACATAATTTCATCCATCAAAAAGTCGCAGAAACGGTGCATTGCTTTGTACGAGCAGTTTCTAACTTCCAAGTTCAAATTGCAGATGGAGGCACAACGAAATGTGAAGGCCGTTGTGAAAATTACAAACTTCAAATGGGGGATTATCAGTTGAAAACCCACATGTTTGCCATACACATGGGGGGTTGCGATATTGTCCTCGGCGCTGACTAGCTCTGCACTCTTGGGCCAATCACAATGGATTTCCAGGAATTGTATATGAGTTTGAAGCAAAACAACCACACACATACCCTCCGTGGACTCTAGGCGGGAGCCCCCTCTATCATCAGCTCGCATAGGATGGAAAAATTGTTTAAAAAGGGCAATCATGGAGTTGTAGCTCAATTTAATGCCATCCAGATAGTCGAAACCAAGCTGTCGCCAATTCATCCTTAGATGCAACAGATTTTAAATAACCATCTGCCGGTCTTTGACAAGCCTCAAGGGCTTCCGCCCTCGCGAGGGGAACATGATCATAGCATCACCTTGGTTCCAAGGGCCCAACCCCCAAATGTGCGCCCATACAGATATCCGTTCACCCAAAAGAATGAAATAGAAAAAATCATCAAGGAATTTTTGGAAGCGGGGGTCATTTGTCCCAGCATCAGTCCTTATTCATCTCCAATGGTCATGGTGCTCAAGAAAGATGGGGAGTGGCGGATGTGTCCTGACTTGAGGGCCCTCAATAATTTGACAGTCAAAGATAAATTTCCCATCTCGGTGGTTGATGACTTGCTGGATGAACTCAATGGGGCTCAATTTTTCACGAAGCTGGATCTTCGCTCAGGCTACCACCAAATTCGCATGAAGGAAGTCGACATCCCCAAGACTTCTTTCAGAACTCATGAAGGCCACTATGAATTCCTGGTCATGCCATTTGGTCTTTGTAATGCCCCCTCTACTTTTTAGAGCCTTATGAACCACATTCTCAAACCATATCTCAGAAAATTTGTCCTTGTCTTCTTCGATGACATCCTCATCTATAGTTGCACTTGGGTCGCACATCTTTAGCATGTAGATCTACTCTTGCAACTACTCCGCAAGAATAAATTATTTGTCAAGATGTCCAAGTGTTCATTTGGCATGGCAGAGGTAGAGTATTTGGGCCACATTGTGGGCCGTGAGGGTGTCAAGGTGGACCCAAAAAGATCCAAGCAATGCAGGAATGGCCTCAACCTAAGACCTTGAAGAGTTTGTGAAGATTTTTGGGTCTCATAGGCTATTATCGTAAATTTGTTCGCAACTATGGTCACATAGCGAAACCCCTCACCCAAATCCTAAAGAAAAATTCATTCTTCTGGAATGAGGAAGCCCAACAGGCCTTTACAGCTCTAAAAATGCCATGAGTTCAACTCCAGTTTTAGCACTACCTAACTTCACCAAATCTTTCGTCATTGAATGTGATGCTTCGGGTACAGGTATTGGGGTAGTTTTAATGCAGGAAGGGCGACCGTTGGCCTTCACAAGCCAACAACTCAGTGGGAGGAATCAGGGCGAATCTACCTATGAGAAGGAAATGATGGTCATCTTACATGCAGTCGACACCTGGCGACCTTATTTATTGGGGCGACATTTCCAAATCCGCACAGATCATCACAGTCTTAAATATTTTTTGGAGCAACGCCTATCCTCCCCACAACAAAATAAATGGCTAGCCAAAATGCTGGGATATGATTATGAGATCATTTACAAGAAAGGGAAAGACAATAGGGTAGCAGATGCATTATCTCGCCAATTTGAGGAGGAAAGTATTCTGCTAGCTATTTCCCTCCCCATTCCAGAATGGATTGAAGAAGCTCGCAGGGAATGGTTTGCACACCCCGGGCTCTCCCAACTCATTTCTCAATTGCAGGCAGATCCAAATTCCACCAAGGGTTATTCGTGACAGAATGATATTCTTTGCTACAAGGACAGAGTCGTAATATCACCAACATCCACCTTCAAAAGTCGCATTTTGGCAGAATTGCACTCATCTCCCATTGCAGGACATTCGAGCTTTCAGAAGACGTATGCTCGCACCAGAAGATCATTTTTCTGGACAGGTATGAAAAAGGACATCCTTACCTTCGTAACCGAATGCGATGTCTGTGAACGCCACAAAGGGGAAACCGTCAACACACCAGGCACATTACAACCATTGCCCATTCTGGCATCAATTTGGAGGGAGGTTTCTGTGGATTTCATTACAGGTCTTCCAAAGTCAGGGAACAAGTCAGTCATCATGGTGGTTGTGGACCGATTGTCGAAGTATGCTCATTTCTGCACTCTTCCCCACCCATTTACACCAACTTTGGTTGCTCAATCTTTCATGGATCAGATCTTCAAATTGCATGGCATGCCCACTTCTATTGTGTCCGACCGCGACCCGACCTTCACCAACAATTTTTGGCAGGAACTCTTCAGAATACAAGGCACTCAACTAAAACTCAGTACTTCCTATCATCCGCAAACAGATGGTCAAACCGAAGCCGTCAACAAATGTCTAGAAACCTACCTTAGGTTTTTTACTTCAGAAAAGCAACATCTTTGGGTACAGTGGCTACCTCTGGCTGAATGGTGGTATAACACCAACTATCATGCCACCACCAAAATGACTCCTTATGAAGCAGTATATGGTCAACTCCTGCCTTCACCTACTTCGTATCTCAAGGGATTCTCAAAAGTACAGGCAGTGGATCAACTCCTACAACACCGCGCAACTATGCTCGCCCATCTTCGAGAGAATCTTCATCAAGCTCAGAACCGCATGAAGCAACAGGTAGACTAGCATCGCTTAGAGTGCCAATTTCAAGAAGGGGATCAGGTTTTTTTACGGCTCCAACCATATAAGCAAACATCACTCAAAGACAAGGGGTGTCAAAAACTCTCTCCCAAATTCTATGGGTCATATCAAGTACTTCAGCGCATTGGAGAAGTGGCCTACAAGTTGGCTTTGCCACCTACTGCCAAAATCCATCCCATTTTTCATGTCTCATGCCTCAATAAAGTGATTGGGAACAATTGCAGAATTCAGACTAGTCTACCGGAATTGGACGAAGAAGGGTCCATCTGGCTTCAACCAGAACAAGTCCTCGACACACGAGTCAAGCAACTGCGCGGCCGCATGATTAAGGAAGTCCTAGTCAAATGGAAAGACACCTCTCCAGAAAATGCAACTTGGGAGCCAGCCACTATTATGCAGCAGTTTCCGTAGCTTCAGCCTTGAGGACAAGGCTACTCTTAAGGGGGTGGGCATGTTAGGGTCCCACCCTAACCCCCTTATCTATATAATGGGACCACATCATAGTCAAGAGTCAATAAAGCCCATATTAATAATTGTAAGTGGTTAATCCGCAATTAATAACGGAACCACAGTTAGTTGCAAATGGGTCGTAGTATTAGATAGATGGTATTAGTAATACCGCAGTATTGACCCATGGTATTGCATGTATCAGTCATATATAAAGGATAGAAACTCCCTGCGAGGAGTATTGTGTCTTATTTTGTAATCGAGCTCTGCTCTATTGGAGGTTACCCTCTCGAAGAGGCAAGTGAACATTACTCTCTGAATAATAAAATCATTGCTATTCTGTGTTCTGGGTATCTTTTCCTCGCATATTTTGTGTTCTGGGTCTCTTTTCTTCGCATATTCTGTATTTGGGTATCATTTGCAGGTTAAGAGCATAACAATTTCAAATTAGCCTTCCTGATTCATTCACTTGAATCTCATCTAAAACCCCCACTTCCACCAAGATCACCTAAATCTGAAGCTGAATTGGGTGTTCACTTACCTAAATACAAGCCTGCAGATTTTATATCCCCCAATTCATATTCATTTCATTCCACTTCTGAACAACCTAAATCTTCTGCTTCTAAACAACTTGAAGAGACTTTTTTTGTATATTCAAATCCACTCTTTGAAACAAAAGAGGGTATTCAATATTAGGTCCACAAGTTAGTTATTAAGACACCTTTGAAATCATTCAAGAAGTCTCCACCTTCTTTATCTGCTCCTTCTTCACCCCCACATAGTAATTCCCCTCCTTTATTACCATCTTCCTCTTCTCTATCATCATCTTCAAAAACATCCCACTCATCATCTTCCACTATGACATTTCAACCCATTGTATAGGCAATATATGCAGCTTTGGTTTTACCTCCCATCCTTGATGCTTTTCCAAATGGATATTTGAAACACCTTCCTAGGTACAATGGAAAAACTAGTCCTTCAGCTGAGGATCATCTTCAAACCTTCCTAGACTTTGCAGATAACATGAACATAGAGCAAGATAATGTCTACATGAGGTTGTTTGTTTAGTCTCTTGAAGGAAATGTTAGAACTTGGTTTAGGCAGTTACCTGCTAACTCCATTAGAAATTGGGAAGAACTAACAAATATATTTAAAAAACAATGGGGAGTGAAGAAAGATGTTATTTACTTTTTAACTGAGTTTTAAGAACTCAAAAGAAAATTTGGTGAACCTGTTTCATATTTTTTCAAAAGGTTCAATAAACCTTATCATAAGATGCCCCCTGATTGTAAACCCCCTATAGCAGCAGCCAAATAAAGATTTTCAAAATATTTTGAAGATGATTTTGTTGTTATGTTAAGAGAAAGAACTTCAATGACACTTGAAGATATGCAAACTAATGCCATATAGGTAGAAGCAAATAGGGCTACCTCGACCACTTTAAAGGCTAAAGAGGAAAAGGCACAAAGAAAACTCAAAACTAGCCAAGAAGCCTCTACTTCTGCTTCTAAAATTAAAATTGAGGATTCTAAAATAGATGGAATAACTTCTCTTATTAGAAATATATCTAATAGAATTTCTAGGATTGAGACTCAACCTACAACAGTTCAACAAATAGTAACTAGACCCCAAAATAAAAATCAAGGTTAGTACAAAAGAAATCCACGATTACAAATTCTTCAAAGACCTAGTAATGATCAACAAGTTCCAACTCCTTTACTGATAGATGATCAGCAACCTGATGAAAATACTATGACTATCACTAAAGACATTAATAACATGGATACTTCCTCTGGTCAAACAGTCATTATTCCTCTCTCACAACAAAACTAGGTTCAATAAGATCAAGAATCCTTACAGGTTTCTAAATACCATGCCTTCTCTGAACTTTTAATTGCAAATTTAAACAAGGGATATGATCTTAGGCCTAGACCTAGCCCTGGAAGACCTCCCAAGGAACCTCCAATAATTCAACCCCGAACCAAGGCTAATGAAACTCAAACAACTATTATTCGACCATTAAATCATTTAATTGATACTGCTCAAAATGAAAAGAATGTTTTGACTACATTTAATGTTGAAAAAGAGTTAGAAGGGGTTAAAATCCCAATTCCAATTTCAGAACTTTCGAAAAAACCTGGGTATAAAAATCAAGTCTCCAAATGGATAAAAACACATCGGTTGATGCTGAAAATGATATCATTAGTCTGCAAGATGAAAACCCAGCAGTTGTCTTTGGGCCTAGCTCAGAGATGATAGATGAAATAGTGCATGCTTTCTATGTAACTCTTAAAACAAATGATTCCATGTTATACAATTGTATGCTTGACTCCGCTACAGGAACTATCACTCACAATAGACCTCCTATCAGCATGACATAATATTACACATGGTGGCAATGAGTATCACAAGATCATGGCATCAAAGGGATCTCAAGCAAAATACCCATGGTGACAATGAGTATCCCATCATCATGGCAACAAAGAGATATCAATCAAAACATATATAACAATCCATGATGAATACATATCACATGAAATAGACACAAATTTCACACCATACATGAGGCAGGAATCAAAAAACGTGGTACATCTCATAGCAAATGATCAAAGAAGTACACGACAACAACACTTCATATACCTCAACTTTGATGCTGGTTAAATAATAGAATACCCAACTGCTGGATTTGAATGCACCATCGAAATCATGGCGTCAAATGGCATAGAGTCGACTGTCAACCCTTTGAAATCTAACACTGTTGCTCCAATATGGAAAATGGCTAAAAAGTAGAAGGCTCAGTTGCAAAAACTGACTGCACAACTAAATTTGTGTCGTCGATGGGTGTAAAATCGACTATCCGTTTGTTGAATTCTGACACCAAAAAAATATGGGCCTGTATGAATCCTTTAGATTCCCCCGTGATTCTCCAAAGATTCTCTCCTCTGGGTTCACTAGAGATTTGCAACTCAAATCAGAAAATTGATCTCGCCATTGAGATCCTTGTGAAATTATGAGAAGAATGAGTATAAAGTTGGCTGCATTCTGGATCTGGGAAATTTCAGCCTCCAAGGAATCTGAAATATTCCCTCAAGATTCTCGAAGATTCTCCTCTACTGGGAATCTACAAATATGTTGCTCAAAAGGATAATCTTACCTCACCATTACGTTCCCTATGAAAAACTAAGAAAAATGATTGTAAACATGATTATATTCTGATCAAATGAAATTTTACCTCTCAAGGAATCTTAAAGATTCCTCACAAGTGTCAAACGATTTTGAGAATATTCCTTCAAAATATTCCTATCTCAGAATCTGCGCCGCATAGTTCCCATCTCTTGGTTCCACCTTGGGATGCTAATCAGTGCTCCACCAGTCTATTCTGCTTGCTCGACGCTTCTCCCCCTTGGCGCTGCACTGAAGGCGAAGTTTAAATTATGGTGGGGTGGCAGACTTTACAAAGCCGCTACCTATGGCATGACAGTTTGGCAGAGTAAAAGTGGGGAGGTCAGGGTTCAAACCCCAACCCCACTAAACATAGAGCTCTATAGTAATTTTTTTAATGGCATGTTATGGGGCGCGTCATTTTTTTATACGTAGTTCCGTCTTGGTTGGTGGACTGTTGTGGGGGTGCTTGGGAGGCGGGCTGGCTAGGATGGTCGGGTGGGTTCGAGCCCCACCTCCTCCAAACTTCATTGACATGTGTTAAGGGGTGGGGGCATGGGCCAGGTCCACTAGAGGTTACCTACTCATCGCCCATATATATATGGTGTGACGTGTGGGGGCTCAGCAGGGGTCATGGCCTTCCACCCAAATTATAAGTTGTTATTTGGACCGGTGCGACGGGGTGGTGGGGGTTATGGCCCACCCGCGATTATTTTATTATTTTTGTTCTTTAATAACAAATAATACCTTTTTAACCTTTCTGAATATAAGGTTCATTGGACATTTTAAAGAAGCCACAATTTCACCCATCTGGTGGTCAGGTTCTAGTGACCGTTATCGGTGCAATTTGTAGGACCATTAAATGTGGCCCACATGGAAACATTGACCAAAACTTTGACTAGCTCTATCTCCTTCATATGAGCTCGGATTTGAGTGTTGTTCACACTATTGGAATCATGGAGACGAGCACTTTGATTTGGTACTTGATTTGAGAGCAATCTAACCACTTTGAATTTTGACTATCTCTAAGCCCTCTTGTTCTTCTGCATGTGTTTGGAGCCACCTAGATCATCAATACATATTAACAATAATTGAAGCAATACTATAGATATGAGGGAGAGAGCATGATGCACATTGCCTTGATGGCCTCCAATACCTTAGATTATATATTGTCGATAAAGGCATCCATATTTTGGTTAACTATTTGAGCATATTCACATATGTTGTTAATAAGATCAAACAATGTCAATATCCTAGAAGAGGAGGTGGAAGGAAATACAAGGTGAGGCTCATCATGATGTACAACACTAACCTCTGAAGGTTTAGAGGAGCTCTCTTCCAGAACATCAATAATAAGAGAAGGATTAGCTTGAAAAGGGGATAGGGTGGCTGTTGATTCAATGCTAGAAGAGGAGGGCAGAGGTTGAAGATCATTATTAGTAATAGTTTTTAAAGATGGAGAGGAACACCTTTCGATAGCATTATTATGAGAAAGTGGATAAGGATTGGACTGAGAAGAGGAGGTAACTGGTGGATCATTATTAATGGGTAGGGATCCTGCATATATTAGAGTATTATTCGTTGCTACCACCATGGAAGAATAGGAGGGACCTTTTGCAGTAGTGGAATACTGAAGTGTAGGTGGGATTTGATGTTTGACATCAAGAGAAGACAAAGTTCTTGCTAAACAACTAAAGCAACGACTGCTTTTCTTTTCCATGGATTTTGCAGCTCGTGGATTTGAACAAGCTGAGATTGTTGCAACTAGAATCTCACCATAAGAAGGAGGTAGAGGAAATATTTTCATGTTCCATGGAAACTAACATTGAATGCATAATAGGAAATATGAAACACTAGAATTATGTACGAATGAACGGCCAAGTGAAAAATGTTGGAAATAATTACAATCGCATGTCAATTCATCGAACGCCTCATGCAATGCATCACTCCCATGAATTGTGCAACATTGAAGAGGCGCCACCACCATGATTTGCTCAACTTTCCAAGAGCCATCACCCCCTTAACCTATTTCTCATCGAAGGAAAAATGATCGAATTAATCGTTTTGTATAAATGTAGGTTATCTGGGTTAGAATTTGTATGTAGATTCTGGACGCATAGTCCTAGTTGTAGGGCAATTATAGCTGCATAGTTCGTTGTTTGCGATTGTATAAATTCGTGTTTGGTTTTTTTTTATTTATTTCAAAAATCGTAGTTGTGTTTCCACTTTTTACTCTCAATGCTTTCAATTAGTATCAGAGCATTGTGCTTTTTCCATACTTTCATTAGGTATCAGAGTCGAGAACAGACCATGATGCACGTGAAAAACATCTGACAGTGTGAAAAACATCTAAGACTATGAAGTAGAGTAGCCATCATATTGTGGTGAGTTGCATCTTCTTCATGGAGGAGTCAGAATACAATGAAGTGAAAAAAAAATATGCCTTTTTCATAGTAGTTGTTCATAGAAGATTGAATAGTCTCCATAATTGTGATAACTATTACTCATTATCGAAGAAGTGAGTGTGGCAAACGAGAAGAGTTGCTAGAGGCATCTACTTAAATGTAGAGAAATGCGTAGCCTTATATAAGTTTGTTATGAGGTGATATCTTTGTGGTGATTTTCTTTGATGTGATACAAATTTCCTTGGCTATATTTTGCAAATCATTTGGCGATTTGATTTCTCTTGAAAGAGACAAAGAAGAGCTAGAGTAGTCGAGATAAGAATTGAGTGCATTAGAATCATTATTCATTGCCGTTGTTGAAAGTGAATGTAGAACAACTCAATATTTAAGCAACTGTCGTGTGAAAGTATAGAACGCCTCTACTCAGTCATAGTGAAAGTAATCATCCTGTGAGCACAGTCAATTTTTTTTTATCAGAGTCAGTATGTAGAACATGCTCTATGAAGTCTAAGAGTAAGTATGTAAGTGCGCTTGAGGCCAAGGCTATCACAAATATGATCTGCCCATTATTATTTGAAGTTGTTAGACGATTCGAAGAGCTAAAAAGGAGCCAGTGAAGTTGAGTGATTTCGTGAAATTCTCTGTGAGCATCTGTTGTTGTGTGAGGTGGAACAGAGTTGTGCAAAGTGCATATGGCCATTGTTGTTGGTGCTATTAAGAAAGTTGTGAGCCTGTACAGCTACATCCATATCGAGAAGGAATATTGAGGCACTTTCTTTGCCACTGTGAATTGAGCCAAGGAAGAGAAAGGCTGATTTCGAGACAGTGCAGAAGAACACAATAGAGGCAGAGAAATTTTGATTTTGTTTGGAAATGGAAGTAATGACTAGGTAAAGAGCATTGAACCTATAGTGTTAAACCCATTTGTGAAGCAGCCAACATCAAGGTTTTTCGAGCTAGAGAGTGGAGGTGCATGTACAATTGAGTGGAATAGATTCTATGTGGAGCGGTCAACATGTAAGCAGTTAGCGAGGTGTGAATTTAATATGGCCTTATTTATAAATTTAAAGTTTTGAATTCTTGAAGAAGAAACTAGATAGAAATTTGGTGATCAATCATTGAGGAATTCTGCAAGAAGAAAGAAAATATTTTTGGTTTTACATTGTTCACTGTTTTGTGAACATTTTATAGTAAAACATGATTAAATAAATGGGAAAATCCAAAACATTGAGAAAGTCAAAGCAACAACAAGAGTTGTTTGACATGTATTTGAAAGAATTGGATGTTAAAAGGCAAAAGAATGCCTTGGCATTAAAATACATAAAATAATGTGTAGATGACAACATTTGTCCCCTCATTGTAGATGCAAAGACAACAAATGAGGCTTTGGAGATCCTTGAAAGGACTTCTTGTGCAAGGGGGAGTAATCAAGTTGAAGATCATACTGTCGTAGAACCTTTTGTAGCATTGATTGAAGATGACAATGAAGATAGATCTATAGCAGTGAATCTACAGAAAGGTGAAGAGTTTGGTGAATCTCACTTGTGTTTATTTTTGGTAGAATCGGATGTTCTCTAGCCATGAAAATTGGTGGAGAGGCTAAGGCTTGTGAGATCTACAAGACCCAGAAATTGTTTGGATAAATTCCACCTTGATGAAGAGAAATTAAAATAGTTAATATTTTTAATCGGGTTCCTAAGTCTAAACTTAGGAAAATTAAAATATTAATGTTTATTAATATAAAATGGGTGAGAAAGTTCTAAGAGATGAGGATCAAGCTAGATCTAATCTTAGCCATTGATTAGGAACTTAGTCTCGGTTGTTGATTCGTCAATAGGAAAAGTATAAGTTGAGGCTTGAGGGTCAGATGGAGACACACCAAATGGATCAGTCAATTCGATTTTCTGGGGCAAGTTTTGCTGAGAAAATCAAGTTAGTGATCTATTGTAGCGAGGGTTAGTTTGGCAAAAGGTTGAGAATACATAGCAGAGAGGTAGAGAAAGTGCGAGAGACAATGCAAAAGAAGCATGGGACGACGCAAAGGATTACAGGGCCGACATAGAGGACATATGAGGCTGAGAAGATGATGCAGGAAGACGCATAAGATAGCAGAGTTAACGCTAGGCTAAAGGAGCTACACTATGGTGTTTCTGTGGGGAAGACTGAGATCTGAGAGGCAGACGCATAGTCGTAGAGGGTGACGCAGTCCCTGGAGGATGACGCAGTTCCAGAAGATAGTTTGGAGTAGCTTTCATTGTCTAGCTAAGGAACAATCGAAGTTTTTGTGGGACCAATCATCTGGTTGCTGATTAGAAGAAATATCTCTCTAGAGGAAGGTACTTCTGTCAAGGATAATCTCTGAAGGGTGAGCAATTTCTAGCACCCTAGTTGTATTTAGAAATCTGCATAATAATAAAAACCCTCATATCTGTCACATTGGTTCCCCTACATTGGGTTTTTCCAGGGACGATTGTCCAAAAATAACGGTGTCCTTTGTGTTGTTTCAGTTTATTTCAGTTGTTGATTTGTATATTTTTGAAGGATGCTATTGTGTTTATTTCGAAGTTTATATGATTAAATAACTTGTTAATGTAAAGAACAAGTTGGAGTTAATAAACCATAAATAGAAGCAGTGGTCTCTAATGTGTTAGATTTAGAAATTTTCACATGGTTTCAGAGTGATTGCAGGTCACAGGATGACTGAAGATGCCATTAGGAAAAATCTGATAAATTTATAGCGAAAGCAATTGTCTTGAGAGATAACATTGTTCCAAAGCTAAAGCAGGAAGAGGAGAGGTGATGCAGTGTTTAGAGGGTGACACAGAGGGTCACACTGAGCCTATGTCAACATTTTGAACTAGGAGAAGGGCCAGCGTAGAGGCAAAGAGGGTCAAATTAGGCCTACGCAGTGCTCAGTCATCTTTCTCAGCCAAGAAGGATCAATGTTGTGGCCAAAAGGAGCAGATTCATACCAAGCCATGATTGCATAGTGCCTAAAGGGCTCAAATTCTTTAGCTTTCACGGCTAAGGGAGCTATGCAGATTGTGATTTGAGGAACTGGTGGGATGTTGTTTCTATCTATACATAACAATGTCTAAGGAGATGGAACCAAGGTAGAGGGAAGCACTACCTCGACGGATTTCTAGCCAAAAAAATCTAGATCCGAGTTGCAGCAATAAAGGGGGATTGGGGAGGAGTGATTCAACAATTGGCAGATTTCTAGGAGGGCAGTCAAGACAGAGAGGGAGTCTAGAAGAGGAGTAGAGATGGAAGTCAACAAATTAAGGGATCAGGACATATTGGACAAGGCTTTCAATTTTTTCATCTAGAAGGCTAGGATCCTGGCAATACTAGATAAACATCGCATCAAGGACTATGCCTTGAAAATTGTAGTTATCCCAGTTGACCCAGCCACTAATGAGAAGTATGATGGAGGCCGAGGTGAAGGAAAAATGTATGATCCTAGATGGGGTCAAAGATCATGTCATACCACATATTGTTAAGAAGAACACAACAAGGGAGATGTGGGAGGCCCTAACCACCTTCAACCAGGGCTCTTCCGTTCACGAAAGATGTTGTTGGAGAATCAGCTGAGGTCATATCAGATGCAAAAAGGAGAGGATATATTTCAATTCATCCTAAGGTTGCAAGCAATTTGCGACTAGCTTACTTCTGTGGGGTCTACACCAGATCCAAATTTTATGGTCAGGACTACTCTGAATGCAGTCTCCAAGGACTAGGAGACATTTTTCCAAAGCATCTTAGGCAGAGAAACCCTCCCTAGTTGGGAGGAGATGTGGGAAACTCTTTGAAAAAAAGAGATCAGGAGGTTGACCAAGGCGGGGAATAGTGGTAAGGGAGCTCGAGTCAAGAAAGAGGAGGAGGACGAGGATGTGGCTCTATCATTTGTGGGACAGAAGGGGGTTCAGAAGAAGAAGATGAAGGACATCTCCAAGGTCAAGTGCTTCAACTGTGGGGAGCTGGGACATTATTCATCTCAGCGCCCCAGGAAGAAAGGCAAGGGAGAAGCTTATGATTCAAAGGCAGCTCCAGCTAAGGAAGAGAAAGAGGCTTAGACTGATGATGATTGTGCCATGAGTGTTCATGCACCTCTAGAGAAGAGGTGGGGAGACATCGAGTTGTAGTCAGGAGGATTACATACCAAGGGAAGGATCCTTGAGGTGCCCAAACTCTTGGATCATATATGGCTACGGGAGCCCTTAATGACAGTAGCACGATGACAAGTGTCAAGTGGAGCAAAGTGTGGTGGAGTGACAATGTAGGGCTAGAGTGTAGAAGTTTGTAGTAGCACAACAGAGGTTATAGCAGTGTGAGAGGCACAAAGGTGTTTGCAGCAACGTAGTGGCAGCAGAGGGAGAACAGGATAACAACAGAGGTCTCTTCAGCATCACGAGCCTTCCATACTAGTTGGGATATGAGTTTTTGGGTGAATACAGTTACTTACTTCTCAGTAATTGACTTGTAGTGCAGTAGTTACCAGTGGTAGTGATATGGGCAAGATGATGCAACATGTTGAGAGGGATCTGCAGTACAGATGTAATAGTGGAAGTGACAGTTTCATGGGCAGCAGTACAGGAAGAAACAATGCAGGGGATGTGAGACACTAGACCAAGCATCAACACAGGTACCGATATGGAAGATCAGTGTGATACTTCTATGGGGAGGCATTATTAGGGCACATTCCTCGCTAAGAGGGAGTGTTGATTTTTGGTAGCATCGGATGTGCTCTAGCCATGAAAATTGGTGTGGAGGCTAAGGCACATGAGGTCTCGAAGACCCAAAAATTGTTCGGAGAATTTCCACCTGGATGAAGAGATATTAAAATAATTAATATTTTCAATGGGATTCCTAAGTTTAAACTTAGGAAAATTAAAATATTAATGTGTATTAATATAAAATGGGTGAGAAATTTCTAAGAGACGAGGATCAATTCAGATCTAATCTTAGCCATTTATTAGGGACTTAATCTCATTTGTTGATTCCTCAATAGGAAAAGTATAAGAGGAGGCTTGAGGGTCAGTTGGAGACACACCAAATTGATCATTCAATTTGATCTTCTAGGCTAGGGTTTGCTGAGAAAATCGAGTTAGTGATCTGTTGCAGTGAGGGGAAGTTTAGCAGAAGGCCATGAATACATAGCAAAGAGGTAGGGAAAATGTCGAAGAGACAGTGTAGAGGTAGCATGGGCTTTCGTGGAGGCTTAGAGGGCCAGCACAGAAGGCACAGGAGGCTAAGAAATTGATGCAGATCTAACCCAAGCATACACAAAGGCTAGCAGAGCTAACGCTGGGCTAAAGGATCTACATTGTGGTGCTTATGTGGGGCAAACTAAGAGCTGAGAGGCAGACACAGAGCTGTAGAGGGCGATGCATTCCCTCGAGGGTGACACAGTTCCAACAGATAGCTTGGAGCAGCTTTCACTATCTAGTTAAGGAACAATCGAAGTTGGTGTGGGACCAATCATTTGGTTTTTGATTAGTCAGAATATTTGTGCTTGTAGAAAGGTACTTCTGCCGAGGATAATCTCTGAAGAGTGAGCCTTTTCTGGAACCCTAGTTGTATTTAGAAATCTGCATAATGATAAAAACCGCCATATCTATTGCACCAGTTTTCCCGCATTGGGTTTTTCCGAGGATGTTTGTCCAAAAATAACGGTGTACCTTGTGTTGTCTCGGTTTATTTCAACTATTGATCTGTATATTTGTGAAGGTTTCTATTGTGTTTATTTCTATGTTTATATGATTAAATAACTTGTTAATGTAAATAACAAGTAGGAGATAATAAACCATAAATAGCAGTAGGGGTCCCTGATGTGTTAGATTCAGAAAATTTCACAACTTGAAAGTGGATCACAATGTTGATGGTGTGTTATCAGTAAATGTTGATTTTAACATAGATAATGTTGCCAATGGAGAAGCATATGATTCAGTGGATCCAACAATTGAAATTGTTGATGTTCATTTTGAGGAAGAACAATTCACTAGTGATGAGTGGTTGTAGGTGATCAATAGAAATGTCTTATTGATATGTTGTTATTTGGCGAGAGAATCCCACTTGTGTTTGAAACCCAAGATGGATACAACATATTTGCAAAAGCAGAGGTTGGTAAAGAAGTGGAAAATGAAGATTATTATGCAACGACAGAAGCAGAGAAAGGCACGACGGAGGAAGAGAAGGAAGTGCAAGAGAAGAAAGTTCTCATTGCAGAGAAAAATGAACAAAACCAATATGGTTCTGAAGATGTTTTTTTACATAAACTTAACATTGGTTTTGTATGTGCAAATGACATTAAAATCAATCGAGATGAAACAACAAAATATGAAGAAGAACTAATGTTCCTTGAAGCATGGCTTGAAACACCATGCATTGATGATGTTTGCATAGAAGTTGCAACAGTGAATGTTGAAGACAACATGGACAATATTGAAAATGA
This sequence comes from Pinus taeda, assembly GCA_000404065.3. Classification (NCBI taxonomy): domain Eukaryota; kingdom Viridiplantae; phylum Streptophyta; class Pinopsida; order Pinales; family Pinaceae; genus Pinus; species Pinus taeda. Next base: position 15,751 of record APFE030808447.1, read on the forward strand.
AAATATCAATGAAATTTTCATGTATTGGAGCCATGAGGAGATTAAATTCAATTATGAACTTATGTTGCAACAAAATGATCATCAATAAAACTTTGATTTAAACTATATAGATTATTTAGTGAATATTTTTAGTAGTAGTGGCAATGGAAGGTTTAAATATATCTCAAAAGTAATTATAACATTTTTTCTTTTATATTTAAATTTAAAAATGGTATAAAAAATAAATTAAAATAAATATTTATAAAATATTTTGATTTTTGAAATGAGATATGGTTTTTGGGCATGTGGTATTCACAAGTCATGGTATTGGTTCATGTTATTGTGACACAACCTATTTACAAGTTAATAGTATCCCTAATAAAATGGTGTTGAATATCCACTTTTAAAAATCTTGTGATATTGTAAGTATTAAATTTTATGTGCTTATTGAGATGTTCATTCTACAAGATAGGAGGCTCTAAATGTGTAAGGATGTCACATGATAAAATAAACTAATAAAAACATTTTTGGCTAATGTCAAGCAAAACAAAAAACAAAAATCAAATAACTATATAAATAAATAATTAAAAATCACCTACACGATCATTCTACAATCTAGTAAGAGGGACATGTAAGTATGTCATTGTCCTAAAAAAACTGATAAAAATAATTTTCGCTCATGTCAACCAAAATAAAAATAAAAACAAAAATTAAATAACCATATAAATAAATAATTAAAAATAGAATAGAGGATCATTGAGCCTAGAGGCTCGTTCTGCAATCTAGTAGAATGGAAATGTGTAAGTATGTCACGTCCTCAAAAAATAATAAAAGTAATTTTAGCTAATGCAACCAAAAAAAATATTTAAATAACCATATAATTAAATAATTAAAAATCACACAGCTACTCTTTCTACAATCCAATATTACTAACGTGTAAGTATGTCATTGTCCTCAGAGAATAATAAAAATAATTTTCGCTAATGTCAACAAAAAAATAAAAAATAATGATATAAATAAATAAATAAAAATAGAAGCGAGACTCATTTTACAATCCTGAGAATCCAGTATGAGGGACATGTGTATGTATGTCACATCCTCAAAAAATAATAAAAATAGTTTTAACTAATGTCAACAAAAGCAAAAATTAAATAACCATATA
>APFE030808447.1:18605-31457 GCA_000404065.3 Pinus taeda
AATGCACAGAAATGAGAAACTTAATCACACAAAAATTGAAGTGGTAAAACCCTAATAATGTGTTAGGAAAAACTCCACTAGATAAGGGATTCAAATTCTTATTGCTCAAAGGTCCAAAAATAACTCTCAAAACTTTTACATCTAGCCTCTTGGGCAATCTATCATTTCTTAACATGAAAAACTTAATTAAATAACTTCGTAGAGTTACAAAACTAACTAAATAATAAATTAAAATAATTACAATTTTATTGCTAAATAATAAATTAGGATAATTACAATTTTGACAATAAAATGTAAATCTCTTTTTACAATAAGATGTACAATTATGATTTTTATATTTACTTTAGAAGATGATATAAGACTTTTCTACTTAGCTAATAATTTTCCTAAAATGTCATTACCCAGGATGAATGAACTCACATTTATAAATAGTAATTATTAGTCCGTGCTTTCGGCATAACAAGGACTATTCCAGCGTTGACCAGGTATTAGTTCTTCAATTGACCCTAAATTTTCAGTGTTTGAGAAATTTTAAGCAAAGTTTATCCCTGGCGATATCGGTGTAAGAAACTTATAACCGAACTTGTGAATTCAAGGTCTTATTACAAGCCTCACGTGCCCCGATGTTATTTCAGCCGAGACAAATAATTTTATCGTAAGTTTTTCAAAACAAATGTTTTGCGCAAGCGAGCTGCCATCTGTCATTTCTTCAGGGCACCTGTCACCTCCTCTACGCTCCTGTCTCCTCTCACTGATAACTCCCTGGCAGCACATGTCAATGAATGGCCGCTGCATGTAGTCTCATCTATTGCAGAAAATTGAACAATGTGACAGTATTTCTCACGCTACAGTCTTTCGGCAATGGAGTTCCCACCCAGGTATAGTGAAGTGTATTTTAAGCACCACCTTGATATCTTACCTACAAGTTAGAACAAGAAGGATTTATTGAGAATGATGAGGAGTCGAGAAATGGCAAACGTCAGGTAAGGTTTCGAGGCAGTTTGCTTGAATAAAGCAAGCCAGGGCTATAATGATGGAAAGGCAGCACGACAGAACGCATGATTCTTCTTTAGATTCTATCGTTGATGATCCAGGTGGTGAAGATCCAGAGCATGAGTGAAGGAGGTCTTGTCTATTCTCTTTGGCTAGTAAGGAGGGACGGGCGGGGGAAAGCATTTCACCAACTTCGCATACTCAAGTGGCAATTGGAATCAGGGCGGAATGTTTCCACATTTCATATAGAAAGAATTACAGTGACGGTCTTGAAATGGAATGGGCCTTGGAGGCTCACCTTTTTAGTTGAAGGTGCGAGGCAAATGGCCACTAGGGATGAGATTTCACCTTTTCCCAGACCATGTCTCCTCACGAAATTTCGAGGTCTTTCCCTCCTTCAGAGCAATAATTTAATCCTGCCCTCTTTGACAGCAATAATGTTCTTTAAAAGAGTATTATCGTCAATTCTGTTTCCTGATCAAAATTTTCCTGCAAACTAGGCATATTGACCTCGCCTTTATTATTCTTCATAAGCCCAGTTAGCTTTCTTGGCTTTCCTGTAACCTGCTTTACTGAAATCAGAAAGCGCAGCTACACGTATTAAGGTCCTGCCCCTTTTGGGAAAGCAGATGGGCTCAAGAACCCTGATTTCACCGCGTATGAAGCTTTGGGGAAAACAAGAACTGCACTTGTCTTCCACAATCGAAGTGCACTGAGCTCGGCATCTCTCTGCATCACTGTTCTTCTTCCCTCCACACTTCTGCATGCAGACTATTCTTCACCACCCAAGCTCTAGCTCTCAAGCATTTTGACCCCTCCAAAAACCTTAGATTTATTCTCTGCATCAACCTCGTTTGCGGACTGGTGGTGTTTGCGGACAACAAAATCTTTGCGGATAGGGAGGATCCATTTCATAAGAGGAGATCTATGTGTTTGCAGACAACAAAAGCTTGGCGGATATGTAGATCCATTTCATAAGCAGGATCCAAGCCAGATGAAGAGTCTCATCTTGGAGCTGAAGTCCGAAGATCTAGAAGGGGCAACCACTTGGCTGATGTTGGCGCTGAAGGCCGAAGATCTAGAAGGCGTTGTTGCATGCAAGAGCCATTTGGCTCCACATGGTTTTTATGGGTTTAATTTATCCTGGCTGGCTTTCTTGGCTTTCCTGTAACCTGCTTTACTGAAATCAGAAAGCATGGCGACACGTATTAAGGTCCTGCCCCTTTTGGGAAAGCAGATGGGTTGAAGCACCCTAATTTCACTGCATATGAAGTTTTGGGGAAAACAAGAACTGCATTTGTCTTCCACAATCGAAGTGCACTGAGCTCGACGTCTCTTCGCATCTCTGTTCTTCTTCCCTCCACACTTCTGCATGCAGAGTGTTCTTTACCACCCAAGCTCTGGCTCTCAAGCATTTTGACCCCTCCAGAAATGCTAGATTTATTCTCTGGATCAACCTTGTTTGCATACTAGTGGTGTTTGCGGACAACAAAATCTTTGCGGATAGGGAGGATCCATTTCATAAGAGGAGATCTATGTGTTTGCAGACAACAAAACCCTGGGGGATATGTAGATCCATTTCATAAGCAGGATCCGAGCCAGATGAAGAGCCTCATCTTGGAGCTGAAGTCTGAAGATCTAGAAGGGGCAACCACTTGGCTGATGTTAGAGCTGAAGGCCGAAGATCTAGAAGAGAAAGCGCTGCTGCATGAAAGAGCCACTTGGTTCCACATGGTTTTTTTAGGTTTAATTTAACTTTATTTATTACTTTATTACTTTTATCTTTTATTTTTAATCAAAGTTTTTATTTTTAATTTAATAAAAAATATAATTAACCATTTCACCATCATTGTTCAGTGAACACGATTTTGACTTGTCGCCGGACTTTAACAACAACCACAACGATTCATGTCCTATGTTGTGACAACTGCATTTTCAGTATCGTTTTCTAAATGTTCCTTCATTTTCTTGGCAAAGGCCAGTTATTGATGTTGAGGCAGTGACAAAAGGGAGTCAATCCCATACCTTTTATATTTCTTTGCCAAAAATCCGTAAGATTTTATGGAGGTGTTTAATTAACTAAAGAACAGTAGAAACTCTACTCTTCACTTTCACTTTGTTTGCCATCTCAAATCACCCTGTCCAACTTTTGGTTGTCGCCGTTGGGTTTCACTGATATGATTTCCATTATTGATGGCAAGGTTTCTTCCATCAATTCCTTCATTCATGTGTTGTACATTCTATTGTAGAGTCTTTTTAGAGATTTTGATTACAGAATGGCGCTTGTTTCATTGCCCCCGAGTTTCAGGTTCCATCCCAGTGATGAGGAGCTTGTGAGTTATTATTTGAAGAGAAAATTTCATGGACATAAGATAGAATTGTACATTATCCCAGAAATTGATTTGTATAAGTTTGAACCTAGCAAATTAGAATTCCAAGACATACCTATTTCAATTTCATATTTGGGTCCCTTAATATTTTGCATAGTTAGCACCTGAATATTTCCCTGAGATTAATGCACCCTTGTTTCTTCCTCATGGAAATTGTGTGCACTGCGTGCACTATGCTTTGGCTCAGCCAGTGTCTTAAACTTATTCCTCTGTGTTTATGGAATTCTTGCTCAGGTCTCAGTTTGCATGTATATGATAGAGTTTCTTGAAATTAGCTTCAACAGAGCCATATCTGGAAGCCCACAAACGTTTTAAGTTCATTTGTGAAATTAGTCTGGGTTCAGGCTCTCTGAGGTGCGAAGCACTGATTTTGATGCCGCAATCGCTGTAGACTCAGGAATTATGCCATGATTTGAAGATGCTAAAGTTTTCTTCTTTTAATGCATTTCAGGCGATTCTTGTGAGGATGTAGAAACTCTAGCCATGCATGTCTAAGTATGAACTAATTTAAAATGTGGATGCCTCATTAAAGCAGAGTCATTTGGCCCACTATCAGTGAGAGTGAGTTTTAACATACTGTAAATGTAGCTCCCAAAACTTTATTTCTTGGATCAAAAATAGTCATCTGATGAAAATTACAGAGTCCAATTTGGCTATAAAAGCCTTAGATATCCATTAACCATCTTATTATTGATGTTTGGTGTCTGATTTTAGCGTGCAAATCAACCATCAGATGGATTAGTGCGGGTTAGATGCACCTGAAAATATCAGATATGAAATGTAGGTTGAGGTTGGGATGCCTGCAAATTGTTTATTTGAAAAACGCGTGATATTAATAGAAAAGCTGATATAATGTCGGATGTCCCATTTCCCTTGCCAATTACATGTGAACCTGGAATTATAATATGCATGATGTTTATGACAAATTTTACAAATATCCTCTATGGCAATTTAGTCTAGTTTAAGGCGTGGACAATAGTTTTAGATGTAACAAGAGTTATACTTCAAAATCTAACTCGTTTTTCATGCCTGTTGCAGATAAGTCTTTCCTGCCTAACAGAGATTTAGAATGCTACTTTTTCAGTCCACGTGATAAGAAGTATCCCAATGGAACACGCACAAATAGGGCCACTTAAGCTAGTTATTGGAAAGCTACTGGAAAGGACAAGGACAAGAAAATCAGCTCGAAGACATTTATGATTGGAACAAAGAAGACCCTAGTCTTCTATGGTGGGCATGCACCGCAGGGAAGAAGAACAGATTGGGTGATGCATGAATATCGTCTAGATGAGACACAATGTGAAGGGGCAGCTGGTGTTCGGGTATCCTGATTGAATTGGATTAAGTTTTCTTTGCCCATTGATAAAACTAGAGAATGGGGTTAAATAAACTTTAAAGCATAAATCATAGTCTCTCTATTATTTGTATACTCTTTGAATCAAAATTTTCAGTAGCCTTTCCTACTGGATTTTAAAAGTATTAAGAATAATTCTATTTACTTGTAGAAACAGAGTATTTGAAAAGAGTATAGAACATTTTTCTTAGTTTAAGCTGGAGGTTGGAATCACTCCTTGCTCACACTTAGGCACTATGATTTTGACTAAGATTCCAAGAAACTGTCATTACCAAGATTTTTTTTGGGTATTTTATTCTTCAACAATCATCATAGCCTTGATTTGTCACTGATCTGTTTAATATTATTTTCTCTTGTCAATGTGCCAAGCTGAGAGATGTATCTGTTCATTATGTGGTTTTCAGTGATCAACAGTGTTTATAGGCTTTGTTCTCAAGTTTTCATCCTTTTGCCTAAGCTATATCTTGCAATTAATTTCTGTTATCATATCCCCAGTGTTCTTCTGAATTAGTTCTATCAAATAATTAACGATATCCTTATGCCATTTATCAAGGCACTCAACTGCGAAAATTTCATTCTATTGTCTGCGTCAATTATTGTTAGAGTAATTCCTTGATGCAACCCTTGATGATGATTTTATTTACTTTTACAGGATGCTTTTGTTTTATGCCATGTTTTCAAGAAAAATGGAATAGAGCCAAGGATGGGAAGCTCGAATGAACCACCAATACAGAGGAATACTTTTTCTTCAGTAATGAATAGTTCCTTGTCTGATAAGATGACCAAACCTGATGTTGTTGAAGATCTGTCAGACAAAAGCTACCCACAAGTGAACCAAGAAAAGGCCAACATCCAGGCAGATACTACATTGCGATCAGAAACTTTATTTGAAAGACTGCATGATATAACTAATGATAGTGCTACTCTTAATCAGTGGCTGGACTTTCTAATGGATGACTCCAGCCCAAGTTACATTTTGGCATCCCCTCCCAATGCCAGAAATGATTTAAAGGTGTGTACTATTGTAGACTCTTGTGATGATTACCTGGCATTAGTAAAGCTTTCCTACTTACGGTAATCTACAAATTTGATCTGTAAAGTAAGGTTTACTATCTAGTAATGTCAATATATAATTGTTTTCCAGGTCAGTTTTGTGATTGGGGGTACAAGATTGGAGCAGGAATCTCTTTGGCCAATGTTTAAAATAGATAATTTGTCACATGGCGTAGCTGATTTAAGTTTCAACCAGTTCACATCTCAGATTGAACCCATGTTGAGTCATACAACTGATACCTGCTTTGAAGAGGAAGATGTTTTAGACGAAATACTAAAGGTTCCACAGGTAGCTCAGAATGAGGATACTCATAACTAACATCCTTTCCTTATGGCCAAGTTATCTGGTAATTTGGTTGGAGATTCTCTCCAGTCTGATAATATGTACAATTTATGGGAAAATTAAATAATCATGGAATTATTATAAAATACCACCATCATCACATGAATTGCATGTACAAAACCTCCAAAAACACAGTTTTCCGTCTTCGGACAGATCCACAATCTGCAAATTTGGCGTTTCCAATACAGCCGAAGAATTGATCTGATCAAAATTGATCCGATCCGCCTCTCCCGGATAGATCTGCAACTTCTCCGATCCTGCACCCCTTGCAGACCGTCAAACGAAGTTGAGGCTTCCAGTAGCTCCCCTCGAAGGTGAATTGGCGCGATCCTGAATGATAAACCCCCGCCCATTGATGCGATTAATGGCCTAACAGTGACGCCAGTTGGCCTTTCTGGCACTCCTGTCAGCGCGAAAAGCGCGCCAATCCCCTTCTACTCAGAAAAAATCATCTGAGTCCGAGCCAGGTGTTACTGCAGTCCACCTACTCCTACGAGCACAAAGCTCCTGTGTACACACAGCCACAAAGGCACCTCAAGCCATATAGGCGATTTAGCGACAAAGGCAATCTGCCACCACCGGGCAAGTGCGATTTACCACCACCAGGAAAATCCGCCAACTTCAATATGCCACCACCGGGCAAGTCCGATTTACCACCACCGGGCAAATCCGCCAACTTCAATATGCCACCACCGGGCAAATCCTGTAGCTACTAGGACTCTATAGATGGTTTCTGGTTCACCACCAACCGTCACATTACAGTGACAAAATATGGTTTCAGGCTGACCACAAACCATTACAAAGTGGTTTTGAGATCACCATGAACTTTCAAATGCCTTTACAAGGCTTACATTCAACATTTGGAGTTTCTGGTACATACAATGACTATTACAATAATATACTAGGGAGTCTATTCCACAAACCACACTAAAACAAAAAATCTACTTTGTTGTTCACCATAACTCTTGTTGCTTCTCCTTTATCTCATCTATTCATTGTTCACATCTTGGGCATCTTTGTCAAATAAATTCTTGGAACTTCCATGAACCTGTCATTCGTTAGAGTCGCGAATTCTAACAAAATAACTTCATATTGAGGTCCGGAATCTCAATATGTATATCAATTTAAATTCCAAAAAATACTTCACCAAAAAAAACATTTACCCAAGTATGATACACAGCTTGATCCACAATCTTCAGGCGACACACACGGCGCCAAGCTTCCACCAGCGAAGAAAAAAACAAGAGCCAATGCAGCCCCGTCCAATACGCAGACCATTTGAGATGTTTTCTGAGCAATGGTGCGAGAACCAGATCCATCAATTGTGTGGCAATCAATCACCACCATTGATTGCAGACCATAATGCTGAGCAACATGATGGGCAACAAGTCTGAGATAGGAAGTTGGCAACTATTCAAAATCAAGCTGTTGTTGGCTCGGACTTTGAATAAATTTTTCAACCTGTTGCTCCATTCGAAAAATTGTTAATCGCTCCCGAGGATTCTGAAGAGCGTCCCTAAGAAAATGGTCGACTTGATTTATAGCCTCGGCCAGATCCCCGCCATTGTCGGGCGAAGAACCTCGTGCCCATGCTCTCTTCGAGACCTACCAGTTCCCATGACTGGGGAGGCGAGGCCCCTGCTTCTATCTCCTTCGCGGGCTCCGCACCCATTTTAGCAGCAGAAACCTTTAATTCAACATCGATATAGATGATGATCGAATATAGTACATGACTGTATAAACATTTAATGGTGATAGGGCCGGGGACGAGACCCCAACCTTAGCCTGCCTGCACCTCAAAGGGTTACTGGTCTTCTTCTTCTTGTTATGCTCGCTACTCCTCCTGTGTGCCCTATTTCCTTCCCCTCACCAGACGCACACAACAGAACGACCATCAACGACTTCTCCCTGACCGTGGGCGTCCACGGCTTCAACTAGATCCAACAATTAAATACATTTTTGACCATAGGATCACGCTCATAGTGGTAACAAAAATACCATTGATCTCCCATCTACCCATCTGGAGAGATTGTTTGCTACAAACAATGAGATCTGCAAAACACCAGTCAAAATAACACAAAGGAAATTCTTTAACCCATTACTGAACGAGGAGGTGGACTCCATTGGTGAAACCCTTTTTACTTGCCATATGCATAGATATGGACACAGGAAATTTCCTTCATGAATAGCAAGATTAGACTTGCGCACCGTTGCGGCGGTCCTGCAAATCCTGATGCAATGGAAAACCAAGCTGCAATAACAGCAAATGAAACAAACAAAATAACTATCAAACGTAACACAGGTCGATTGTCACTTAACAGTTGCCTCTGCGCAACCGCTCAGCGCGCAGCTTGCTCCTCGCCTCACATCCCCATGTCGAAGAAGCAATACACAAAGAGATAACTCGTCTCGTCGCCGTCAAACCCGAAGCCAAACGGGAAGGAAATCCCCTGGTATTTTCATACGAGGATCTGCAAAGCATGCATTACCTACACACTTCAATCTGCGAATCGATGAGACTTTATCCTCCGGTCCTCTTGGACTCCAGACACGCCCTCCACAATGACGTGCTGCCCAATGGGTCTTTCGTGCGCAAAGGCAATCAGGTGACTTATCATCCGGACGCCATGTGGGGTGCCGATTGTCTGCAATTCAAACTTCCATTCCAATAAGCTGATCCAACCTGCAAAGCTCATCCTTCACAGCTTCGCCGCAAAGCCTGCAGACCCACAAACCATAGAACCATTCCCGCAATTTGACACTGATGTCATCCACAGTGCCTCTACCATCCGGCCCTATATAGTACTCCATCAGTGCAGCAATCAGCCTGCTGGCAATCTAATCACCCTCATCTGAACAGACAAACAGACCTCCTGAGCAAGCGCCTGATGCACTCAATTCCTCTAACCTCCATAGCAACCAACTCTGGCGGATTGTAAAGTACCCTCTGTCTCTTGTTGGAGACTGTTGGGATACTTCCTTGATCCCCACCTCAGACAGGTGTATTAAATAAATTTCTTCCAGCGCCCTGGTCCTTAATCCCAAAGCTTCCATTTGTACTATACAAAATTGATCCAGTCATGTCTCCTAGACCAACAACACGACCATATAGCCCTCTTCTCTGGTTTCTCCTTAACCAGACCTCCTTCCACATTAATGCCAAAGAACTGAACACGCATGAACATATCCTCCACCGCCGCCTCTAAGAGCCGAAAACACATCACACCGAATCGCATACACAGTAAACAGCAGCGGATCTAAACTCGCAGAACCTTCCGCCCGATCTGGGCTGCTTTTCTGCTCAGCCTCCACACGAGCACGCAGCTCTGATCTGGGCTCCTCCGCCTCCATCAACACCTTCCAACAGCAGCCTTCAGGATCGATCAACTCGATCTCTTTTGTTGCAGTGATGATGATGCAAATCGTTGATCGAGACACTGGTTCCGCTACTGAACCCTTCACTACACGATCGCTCGACCAAACCTGCTGCACAGATTTTCTACCTCTGCTTAGCTTCAGGGTTCAATCAAAGCAACAGTTGCAGCTTCGGCTCTGTTTGTTATATCAACTCACTTCACCAATACACGTTCACTCAAACCAGAGGTCTCGTATGCGCCACATTCATTTTGCTTCTACTTGTATGGACAAACAAATAGAAGATCTGGTCAATTCTACTGTCGAATACTCCACGTTCCTGGATGCTTCAGCATCTTGCTTCAACAATTAGTTTCTGACGCCCTTAAACAATACTGCCTCCCACTCAAACGGCTTAGTTTCGATCTTCTCGTGCCGGGCAGATCCGGAAGGCATGGAAATGCAGCAACCGAGAAGCAGATACATGAAAATAATGAAGAGTATTACAGTAGATGTTTGTGCAAATAGCCTCACAAGCGTTCTCAGCAGCTTCGACGATCTTCATGCCTATTTCAACAATAAATTGATGCATCTAACCTCCAGATCAACGGCGAATGCAAGCAATTTGGATAAAACAGTTGCCGTAAACAAGCTGACACCTCGGGTCCTACCGAAAAGCATTTCGATTCGCTCATCGGGCTTCTTGAACAGAAATATGAACAGTGTTAATACGCCTTTGCGAGAGGGAGTGAAGAGATCGCCGCAGCTGTCCAAGACAGCACCATCTATCCTTTCTCCACACCGACCCCATCGCCTTCAACTCACTGCAACGACTGACATTGTACTCGTTGTTGTTGTTGCCTCTCATTTGAAAAAAAAACTCGACCGGCCTGCGTTTCTCTACTTAATGGATAGCAGATGATGGACAAACAAATATTTGATATATTCTCTTTATTTTCCCTCAGCCCAAGAGGGGCCAGGCCCTCACAGGCTCTGATATCAAGATAAAGATAAAATTGCAGTCACTCAAAATATATTCTATTAATTGTTGAATGAGGAAATTACACACATATTTATACAATCAATAGTCTCAAGATAGGAACGCTATCTTAGAAGTACAGTAGTGTGGTTGAGAGATTCTCTCAACCACACACTAAACTAAGAGAAACTATATTCTAGCTTATTCCTATTATGTAGGAACAAACTCCTCAATTAGGAAATTACAACCATAGACAAGTAGGGATTAATTATTTCCAACTGATTTTATTTACTTTTACAGGATGCTTTTGTTTTATGCCATGTTTTCAAAAAAAATGGAATAGAGCCAAGGATGGGAAGCTCGAATGAACCACCAATACAGAAGAATACTTTTCCTTCAGTAATGAATAGTTCCTTGTCTGATAAGATGACCAAACCTGATGCTGTTGAAGATCTGTAGACAAAAGCTACCCACAAGTGAACCAAGAAAAGGCCGACATCCAGGCAGATACTACATTGCGGTCAAAAACTTTATTTGAAAAACTGCATGATATAACTGATAATAGTGCTACTCTTAATCAGTGGCTGGACTTTCTAATGGATGACTCCAGCCCAAGTTCCATTTTGGCATCCCCTCCCAATGCCAGAAATGATTTAAAGGTGTGTATTATTGTAGACTCTTGTGATGATTACCTGGCATTAGTAAAGCTTTCATACTTACGGTAATCTACAAATTTGATCTGTAAAGTAAGGTTTACTATCTAGTAATGTCAATATATAATTGTTTTCCAGGTCAGTTATGTGATTGGGGGTACAAGATTGGAGCAGGAATCTCTTTGGCCAATGTTTAAAATAGATAATTTTTCACATGGCGTAGCTGATTTAAGTTTCAACCAGTTCACATCTCAGATTGAACCCATGTTGAGTCATACAACTGATGCCTGCTTTGAAGAGGAAGATGTTTTAGACGAAATACTAAAGGTTCCACAGGTAGCTCAGAATGAGGATACTCATAACTAACATCCTTTCCTTATGGCCAAGTTATCTGGTAATTTGGCTGGAGATTCTCTCCAGTTTGATAATATGTACAATTTATGGGAAAACTAAATAATCATGGAATTATTATAAAATAGTGATAGTGAAGGAGCTGGATAGATTAGCTTGTACAGACAGCCGTGGATTTCAGAAATGTTCTCGGGATTTACCGTGGAATGGATGTGAGTAGGTTTTGCACATACATGTTTAAACAGAGGTCAAAGACACTGGATCAGCGAAATTGCAAAGGAAAATGAGTACTTTTATTGGTGGCAGGTTAAATGTTCATAGCTTGCTTATATATGCTTACCGATTGTTGTTATTGTAAGATAGTAGTATGCTAAACAGAAATTTTTAATTGTGTCATATACTTTGGAACTAAAATTCTAGAACTGATTAACAGTGGATTTTTCAATTTTTCCTTATGGTATGCAGGGTAGTTGGCCCAGTGTCTCGGAGCTTCATTTATGAACAGATGTTTTGGTGTATTAAATTGCCATCATAGTTACTCTTGTGATTTTGGCAGTTTATTGTGGATTGACAACAGCTAGCCCTGAAGTAACATGTACCATATCCATTTGTATGAAAAAGAGAACCAGTAAGTCTCTTTTATTATTTTCCCCAAAAGTTTACGAGATGATTTTTTCCAGAAAGTTTACAAGAGGAACACCTGCAAGCAGCAACAGCAGGACTATAGCCAGAAAGAACTGGAATTGTGAACCATTTCCATTCCGTGTTTAGTGTTTGATCGTGCTGTTGTTATTTTTCAAGTTACAACTCCAATGCATTTATGGTGAACGCGTTTGTTCTTTTTAAGGTTACAACTCTAACGCATTCATGGTGAACGCGTTTGGTAATTTTCTTGGTGAAAGGTTTATGTGGAATGAATGATTCATGGTGAACGCATTTGGTAATTTTCATGGTGAAAGGTTTATGTGGAATGAATCATTCATGGTGAACCTATTGGGGAAAAAGTAATTTTCCGAATATCAGCGGATATTAAATTATTAAAATATCATTTTCTTCAAGTTTGAAAATGGGCCAATATAGCTCTTCAATGCCTATACCATTATTTTCTTGCTTTATAAATATTTTTTCATGATTTTACTTGATTTTTTTGGAAATTAAAAATATTTGTGCTATTGTTTACGTTCACCTGATGTGAGATTGGACTTGTTAAAGCAGTTAACATATAACCAACTGCTCAGCAAGCTCGCTCCCGTGGATAGTTGTGTAAATAGTTTTAATCCATTACCAATTAGTCTCATACAGGCATACTGTACTACTGCTCTTATAAAGTAGTCTCAGGAACTACCACTACACAGTTACCCTTGTTAAGAATGAATGATTAA